>JASDQU010031066.1:3657-14377 GCA_032191745.1 Picea mariana | reverse complement strand
AAGCCATTTTGTTTTTTGAAAAGCCATTTATATGCTCATGATGATGTAATAGTAAATATATCTTGAAATTATGTGGTCTTTGAATGTGATATGAATGTTTTATGAATGTGGTAACATATGAATGTGAATGTATTCCCCCCCTCAACTGATGGTTTTGGCAATTTGACAAAATGACGAAAGGAAGTGAAGTTTTTCCAAAATTTATCATTCTAACTTTTCAAGGAATTAAATGGTTAAAAGTTAGAAAATATCATACCTTAACTTACCCTTTCAAAAATGGATGAGAGTTGTGCACACATGGCTGCAAAATTTTGTTCATAATCTTCTTTACTTGGTTGTGAAAATGGTGGATGAAATTGAAAAAGTGAATCTTTTATTGTTGTTGCATCTGCTGCTAAATCTACTGATGAATGTTCGGAATCTGCCGCTGAATGCGGCTGAAAATGTATAAGGCTTGGAAGGTATACAAAATTCAGAATTTACACTTCGCCGGCCTTATTTATTGACTTGTCCTCAAGTCATTTACATGAAAGTAATTATGCATCCTCTGGTACAATGATTGGTCTTCAAGTCTTCAACACTCATTGGCACAATTCTTGTCATGCGAATAAATGTTTCGTTGTCAAACATAACAAGAAATTGTTAACTTAGTGGCCATTGATGGATGCCACTAGTCAACATGAGAGCTCCCATCTTTAATGAGGATGAGAGTCAAGATGCCCCGAACACATCTTGCTAAGTATGAATGAATTTGTTGTTGTCGAATACTTAGAAGATCCAATGAACAAGGGACATTGATGTATTCCCTTTGTTTATCGGCATGATAGCTTGCCCTTAAGGCATGCAAGCTTCAGGGTGTTTTTAAAAAAATATTTAGACTCAAGGACTATGGACTCAATGGTGTATGGAAGCAAGGTTTTATTTGCAAGTGTAGGAAAAAGGAAACTGACAGTGAATATGTAAAGTGGACCAAACATCGTGCAGATGACCGTGGTTGGTTTTATTGGTGGGTTAGGATTGAAGAAAAATGTAATGAAGTGTATGTGGTAATGGAAAATGGATAATGACTCTTGCTAGGAAAATAAATGAATTATGACTCCAATTTCTCAAATATAGCAAATCTGCTCTTTAATGTTGGACTTTTTGTGAAAATAGTTGAGTTTGACTAGCATTGACCAACTACTTGTAGACATGGAATTCAAGGGTGGATAGGTATTTCACCATCCTTATACATTTAGGAACAAACCCCAGCTCTTTGAATTTTGTTAACTTGTCATGCAACATGTCAAACCATTAAGCTATTACAGGAAGTTGTAAGAACTTGTAATTTTCTGGAAATTTCGGTTATAATCATGGACTGGTTCTTTAGAGTTTCTCATGAAATTTGTCTTTGGAAGACCAATTTTCATCATAATGTAATCTCCTTACTGATCACTTGATCAACCTATAACCTGCGAAAAAAACTTGGTAGAAAGAAAACATAAGTGTGTTCAAGAAGAAATGGTCATTTCCTTCATGATTCTTATGCAAAAATTATGTACCAAATAAAACAGATTAAGAAAAATCAAAGTGTTGAAATTAACCCAATTCATGATATTAGTATCAATCCATTCTTAAAAATAACCATGAAGAGTAATACTCCCTATTTGTGTTAGATAACTCTTGAAATGTGCTTGGCAAAAATATTGGCATTAAAAAGATTTGCTTTAGGGCTTCATCCTCTGGCCTTTATTTTTCTGCAACTTTAACCTGTGCAATCATTTTCTAGAGCAGGGCTATAGTTTTTTTTCACTTTTTCTTGTCTATTCGCATTCATTTCATCCGATCTCAGAGCATCCTTCCAAATCAAATTCTATCAAGGAAGTATTCCAAATTCCTAAGAGAAAATTGCTGAGATTGGCCCTGATTTTCTTTTGATCTTGCTGAGAAATAGAAAATCAACCACAACACCAGAAAGAAAGTCTCCAGAAAATATACTATAAGCATTGCCAAGGAATGACCAACAGCTTGCTGAAGCATCCATTTGAAGCTGCAGCCACATATAACAGATTCAATTACTTTAATTGTGGTTGCTTGAAATGGCATTCTTTTTACAAGAATCCATCCTCTGTAAAATGTTTCATCACTATTGGCTCTCCACAATGGCTACCCAACAAGAAGTAATATAGATGCTGTAAGCAATCCCATCAAACAAGTAATCCAAGGTAACAAATGCACCTATCTTTGATGACATACCCATATCGGTGGCATACTCGTCTTTCCAAGCAGCCCGAAATGCAAACGGCATGATTGACAACCGCAAGACCAACCTCTCCATTTGTTCCAACTCCAACACTTTCTGAAGAGCGATTTCATATACCACTTTAACAAATGAAGATCTCTAGTCTGCAAAAATATGATTGACTATGTAAATAGAATCTAAAGACTCACGCACTAGTTTAAATCGAAAGAATTAGCATGAATCTATATGGACATAGACGATAGTCAATAGAATAGGAGAATATAGGGCGGGCTGGCAAAATGGCTGACGCTACACTAGTTGGTTGATTTCTTCCTCGTGAATTAAACTGAAAAATCTCAGGACATATATTGAGGCCAGTATTCCCCACGGTGATACCTGCGCTGTAACATAACGTAGATATAATCACTAGAGTACAAGGTGAGATTGGGATTGAGATATATCATGAGTTCTTCTTCAACCTTCTCCACCGATATTTGCATAACAACCAGCCTCTCATATTTCCATCATAATTATCAAATCACTCCAAATAAGGCTCAGATTCAGATGGATTCGTTGCCTGAGAAGTCGCAATAGACATTGGATCTTATAGAACTACATCTTCCAAGAACCCATCATTGGTATGATGCATCCAGTCGATCGATGTAGAAACTATTGTTTCGTAGGGGTAAGCCCCATGTCCCGGAATATATTTGCAAAAGGATGTTCACAGCTCCTAAAGTCATGATTTTTCCATATTATTTTTTAAATTTTAGGATTTTATTAAAATTTATTTATTTTCTACCCATGTACAATGTCATTTTCAACTAGGTTATGGGTCAACCACAAACCCACGTTTATGAGTCAAACACACAAAACCCTTCTCTTCATTGGGTATTTTCACATTGTAATCGTAATTTTACGATAATGGGGTTTCCCTTTTTAGCATGGGTGAAATGATGGGAACCATCATTTTCTAAGGGGGGAGGAATGATCTGAATTTTAGGAGGTATATGGCCTAAATTCGGTTGCAAAATTCATAAATCTATAGCTAATAGATTGTCCATGTGGATCAAGTAGATGCCCACCTCTCCATTAATTCATTGGGCTAACTTGTAGCCCATATGGGTCAAAGAGAGTTCCACCTCTCCATTATTGTATTGGGTTTTATTTTCCACTACTTAGTTAGTTGGGTAGTTAGATATATTATTATAATAATAGAAACTCATTTAATGAGCTCTTTCCATTATTGTATCCGGTTTTATTTTCCACTACTTACCTAGTTCGGTAGTTATATCTATTATACTAATAACATAGTCTCATTTAATGAGGTCTTTTTTACTTTGTCCAATGTACCATTTTGCAATGCTATATAAATGTCTAACAAGCCTTTTCATAGTATCAAGTTACTCATTTTGGCTTGTCTCATATTTTTTATTGTCCATTGTGAGATTAATTAGCTCTGAGTGATTTACTAGTGATTAGTTTTAGAGGTGAGGCTCCTCTCTAAGCCTCACCTCCCAAGTACTTCATTTACATATTTTGTTTTTTGTCCATGCTTATTTTCATGCAATATTGGAACGTCTAAGATCCTTTTCTCTTGGAATTCAATCCATCTAGATCTTATCCCTCGAGATCCAGATCATAAGAAATTTTGTCTTTCACTCCAAGGAGACCTTGCAAATGTGAAAATTTAATGTCGGTGAAGATTTTGTTGAAGATGTAGATGTATGTATGGATCCGATGAAGTATATGCATCAGTGATATGTCCACACATATCCATTTTCTTTTATTGTAAAGCGGAAGATCCAAATGAAGTTTGGATGAAACTTTGAAAATTGTGAGTCTGTTTTTGGGAAAATGTTGAAAATTTGTTGATTTAAAAATGCTCATAACTTCACTTCATGACCTCCATTTCAGATGATTCGTCTTTTGAAATTCGGTATTCTTTTTAGAAGAATTAAAACGTATAATTTATTTATGCAAATTCTGGTCAGAAAATGTCAGAATTAAATTTGATATGTGCATCCCTCTTTTTCTATTTCTAATGTTGAGAACTGTTGCCATCATCTGCAACAAGTGCATGAACTTTGGATTTTTTTATCATACCCATATTGATGAGTTTATCATGATCCTGAATCAAGGTCTCAATGAAGGTATCCAAAGAGGGCATAGTCCAATATTCCCCAGTAGTCAACCTCTGAGTGTGGAAAGTAGAAACAAAAATTTAATAATATGGACTAAGTTTTGACAAAATGGTGGAAACCATTCACTTTTCCTCATTTGATTTATCAACCTCACAATCCTCAGTTGCAACAACAAATTCTTGTACCTTGTGAATAAATCCTAGATGTTTTCAAAGATTTTAAGATCTAATGCAAGTAATTACACCTCTAGCATGTGGCCTCTCATCTCATCTTGTTTTCCAAAGTGTCCTTCCATGGTCGTCCATATCGCGTTTGGATTTTTGCAAGAAGATACATGAAACAACAACTTAGGGGATATGTGCATGCAAAGGGCTCCATAATCCTCATCCATTCTATTGAGGTATTCGGATTTCTCAATGGTTGATGTGGGTTTTGTTTATGTATACATGGTCAAACTGTACAATCCTATACCTCTGAGAAAAAAATCCATCTTTTACTACCATTCAAAGTTGTTGTACAGGGTGAGAATTGTAGACGGTGGAGATTCCATTCTTCTTGTGTTCTTCAATCTTCAGTACCTACAAACAAAAATGTTAGTGTGCCTTTTTCCTAGCAGCCCATGGGATTTGGTACCATGTAGAATGTGGTGAATACTTGTACAAGATATCTAGTTAGCAAAAGAACAAACAAAACTTGCAAAATAGACAAGATGAGAGAAAAATTGGAGAGAAGAGAATAAGAATAGTATTAACCAAATGAATGAATAATAATTTACATATGTTATACTATGTTATACTCTGTATAACTCAACTAATGTGCACTAGAAGAAAATCCAATGTGTCGTAGTGGAGGTCTAGAAATATCTAGACATGCATAGGTAGTTACTGGACTTAACTTCCACCTAGTCCTAATTAACTAGTCATGTAGTCTTCAGTTAACTGAGTCATATGTGTGGAAGTGAGAGAAACACATGCAACTGCTAGTGATAAAACCAAGGTTTCCATGCATGAGTGACTTCCACTATTCTAACTAAGTGCAACTCACTCTAAAATGAAGAGAATATTCTCCTAGAATGTAGGAGAAGTTCCTAAAATATAGGAGACCGTCAATAATGACTAATAAACACCGAAAAATAAGGAAAAATATCCTAGGTGTTTATAACATCTCCAACAAGGACATCATAGGATCTACCACACCATCCTAATAATATGTGATCAAATGTGATTATTTTTTGGTATGCCTTTGGCTTCAATCTACTTACAGTGAGATATTTTGAGGAAGAAAAAAATTATAGTAGGAACATAATATGCTCTAATTTTTGAATATCTATACAATTTTTTTCAAAGAACTCTTTTAATATACATTCAAACTCTACAATGAAATCACATTGTTTCAAGTAAATGCGCATAAACATAGTGAAACTAGTAGGGGGTTAGATTATCTCACTCCATTCCTGAAAAAATTATCCTAGGATTCTTAGCATGTACTGTCATTGGTCCCAACATATTTTCCATTTAGTATATAGGATGGTATCCCAAGGTTCTCTTGAAGTAGGAAAACTTTAACATATCTATTGACATACCTTTAGGAAGGAAATCCTAATAGTTTTTTAGTGTGATGACATGTTTTTGGCCACTCAATTGGCCATAAAATTCCTCAACGTGTGTCATTAAGAAGTTTTCATGACAAATAACAACCATAATGATAGTGGTCAATTTGTTACCTGGTATAAGACTTTGCAAAGGTTACAAACTCTTTGTCTATTTTGCAACAACAAAATTGGATGTTCGCATAGGTACATGGGACAACATAATCTCTTAACGTAAATGCATTCCATCCTAAAAGATTCTTTGAGAGAGAACATTGAAAAGCTACTTTGTAATCCCCTGTAAATCCTAAACATATGATACATCAGCAATATTTGAGTGAAGAATGTTGAAAAGATGCATAGATGAGAAATCATGAACAATTCATGTTCGTTGTGGATAGGTCTAGTTTTAATATTAAATCATTTTTAAATGCTTTGACTATGTTCTTTCCCTACTGTGGTATACAACCCTAGCTTGTTTAGACAGGGATGTCAATGGAGAAGAACATTGTAGGAACTACCATGGTGTACAATATCAAGTCAGTGTTGGAAAAAACAATGTTATTTTGGCAATAAAAGCATTTCTTAGTGTGACCCTTACCAATCTCTAGTGGGAATAATTATTCTGCATAAATACTGAATAAATACTGAATAAATACTCAACTTCTGTAAATAGTAACACACAATATATAGATATGTATGAATTATGCTACATAGAATAAACACCACTACACTAACTTAAGGTGCAACATCCATACCAAACCTAACACATATATAAAGCTAATTCCCATTAACAATCATAACACTAAACATTGAACACTATTTTTCTTCTAAACATTGGATGTTCTTTTCTTTCTAGTTTAATATATTAGTGTTACCCAATAAATGTAGATATAAAAACATCAAATTCTCTAACATCCCAAGTTATATGAGCAACACGCTTTTGTAAATGACAACTTTAAATGTTAAATTTTATTTCATTACAATGACATACCTCCACTTCTATCTTTTTCTTTTATTTTTGACTTAAGATTACTAACTTTCTTAAAATAAGAGTACTATAATGATCCAAAGAAGTTATCTTAATTAGTTTTTGGAGTGGGCTAACTCGGGAGAAATCTTCCCTCCCAAGTTACTTTTTTGACACATTTTTCGACGGTGCAGTTTTAAATTTCCGGCCAATCTAGAAGTCTGATCGATTTTCTAAGCATTTGGCTTGGTTTAAAATGGGGCAAAACCCTTGGGGTAAGGATTTGAAATGAATGGAACTTTGATCCATGTCAAAATCAAGCTACCCCTAAAAATCTGGTCGGATTCAGGCCCATTTTTTTGACTGAAAAGAGGGAAGATTGCTCCCTAGTTAGCTTACTCCATTAGTTATCACCAAAATTGAATATGTGCACAAGTACAAGGAACAAACATATCTCTTAAATTTTATGTGCACAAGTACAAGGAACAAATGTATCTCTTAACTTTAAGTCATACCATCCTAAAGATTCTCTAAGAGAGCATGCCAAGAAACTTCTTTTTAATCCCTTATAAATGCAATATTCTAAACGTTCTACCTTTTGGGGGTTTTCTGGCCACTTTTTCCATTTGATTTTGCCTAAAATCCAGTGATGAATGGTTTGATCTGCAGATTTGAGTGGCTAAGTTTGTATAATCCGAGTGCCCCAAAAGTTTTTAAGCATGATGAATCTATTTATGCATTCAAAAATACATTTTAAACAACATAAAATACAGATTTTGTCCTAATTTACATCATCAGATTCCGGCCAATTCCTGCTAGAAAACCCAAAAGGTAGAACATTTATCCAACACCCTTATAAAACCCCAACATATGATACATCACGAAGATTTGAGTGAACAAAATTAAACACATGATTAGATGAGAAATCATGGAGATTTCACACTCACTCTAGATAGGTTTAACTAAGTGTGAGACACTGTTGACTAGGTTCTTCCCCTACCATGGCATAGAGCCCTATATTTTGGAGTAGGGATGTCAATGCAAAAGAGCATGGTACGAATTACCACGGTGTATAATATGTAACCGATGTTTTAAAAAAAGACATTATTTAAGCAATAAAAATAGTGTTTAATTTGGTATGGGCCCTTACTAACCCATTGAAGAGATAACAAATGACATAAATACTTTATAAATACTCAACTTACTTTTTTTCCAGGAAACAAATTGCTTGATTATATTAGTGAAAATACAATTTTTTTACATCTTCTTGACCCCACAAGAGATCATATCAGTATTGGTCGAAAGACCATGTTCAAAAAACACATACACATACATCCCAACACACAAGCTACAAAAAGAGATACATGAATAGGGAAAAAGACCCCAACAGTAACCAGAAAAGAAGCTAAACCAGTGGTCGCACGCCCTCAAAGGACCGCGAAGTGTTTACCCAACACCGCATGCCCCTAAAGGACCTCAAAGTGTAAACCAAAACACCGCACACCCCTAATGGACCTCAAAGATCTGGGCCAAAAACTATTTAATTCAAGGAGAGAGAGGACAAGAGGGACTAGGAAACTGAAGAAAATACAAGAAACTGGCCGCAAAATATCCTCGAATCCACCACCTCTGCAAAAATCAGATGCTATCATCCACCTGGATACGAGCCCTCGGGCTGCCTAGAGAGATTCAGACACACAGACTTAGGGAATCGTATTCAGCTCCAAGTTGTCTCCTCGACCCCTAACATCTACCTCAGAGTAACCATTGCAAAAAGGTTCATGACCATACATTGCCACTCCACTAGTAAGTCAGCCTCCCCGCCACCCGAATCCTCCACTGCCGCCATCCGAGACCACTCGAAAATGCCCACACCCTCCTTGGAAGGGTCTTTAACCCGCTCTCTCCCTTCTCCAAGAAGGCAAGGGATACAGCTAACAAAACTAGCCACATAACCCACAAAGCCGTAACCCTAAACGACTCTCAAACCCACCCAAACTTTGTTGCGGCGCCCAAATTTTCTATGTTGTTCATAGCAACAAATCTATTACTCAACTTACTTAAATAATAACATACATACTTTATAAATACTCAACTTACTTAAATAAATAGTCACACACCATATAGATATTTATGCATTGTGATACACACTAGCACAGTTGCTAACTCGTGGCTGAGAATGCCAAAAGGTAGCGGCTGAGAACGTGTGCCCCCAATATACCCCAATATATTGAGAACGCGTGCCCTCAATATAAAACGTTTGTGGTAATCCGTCTGTGGTAATCTGAAATGTTTGGTTGCATTAGGTTGATAAATGGAATGTGGCAATTACATATCCTTANAATGTTAAAAAGTAAACATGTTAACGGATGTCTTGATAAATGCAAGAAAGTTATGAACAATAAATCTAATCCATTGATTTTGGAGGACGACTAAGAATATGCCAGCATCTTCAATGCATAGCCATCAGATTAAGGTTTAAGGTTAAATAAGGTTAAAAGATAATTAATTGTGCCCATTGTCAATAGGTGTACGCCTTTCGGCGTAATAATAAAAAACACTACAGATGCAATGCACATAACAAACTTAACACACATAAAGGTAATTGTCGTTAATAACCACAAAACTAAACATTGGATTTTATTGTTTTCTACTTTATTTGTGCTAGCCAACACGTGTAGGTAGAAAAACATAAAAATTTCTAACCTGCCAAGTTATATGAATATTTTTTTCTATTTTACTTTATTTGTGTTACCCGACACGTGTAGATAGAAAAACATAAAAATCTCCAAACATAGAAAAACTAAAAAACTCTAACTTGCCAAGTTATATGAATGACTACCTTTGAAAATGTAACTATTGCATAAGGGCACTTTTAAATGCTGAAATCTATTGCATTACTATGATATACCTCTCAATTTTGTTCTTTGTTTAGTGAGTTAAGTTTATTATTTTTCTTTGGAATATAAATATTTTAATTAATTTAAGGATTGTAAATATTTTAATGGGTTTATATAGTTAGTTTAATTTGTTGTTATAAATGTTGTGGAGTATTTGGCTAGTTTCATGCAAGTACTATGTTAGAATCATCATGATAAAATCCACTAATATATATTAACAAATTTATTAAGGATGCCATACTCAAATGTAAAGAAATATCTCTTATATTTTCGTGCAAGAATTTAAGAAGGAGGAGGAGGAGGAGGAGGAGGTCACGGTCAGGCCAGACACCAAATTGGTGTATAATACCCTCTTATTTGTGAGACAAGGGACTCCTCCACTTAGTTATTTGATTGCTAAAAATATCTTCAACATATTCCCTCTTCATTAAAAAAACCTTATACTTTTTTATGTACTTATTGAAAAAAAATAGATTTTTCACAAAGTAATTTTTTTTTTTCATAACAAAGGTATAGCATTTTAATTGGGATGGAATGAAAATTTTTAATATAAATGATTTTGGTATCATTTTTTTAAGTTTGAGTTAAAAACATTTTATAAAAATAAATTCATCTTAGTATGGATATATGAAAAACAAAGGTATCCCATTTTAATTTTAATTGGGATGGAATGAAAATTTTTAATATAAATGATTTTGGTATCATTTTTTAAAGTTTGAGTTAATAACAATTTATAAGCATAAATTCATCTTAGTATGGATATATCAAGCATTAAGAAGGATCAATTTTTTTGACGTGTAAATTTTTTTATTATTTAAATTGGATTTAGAATAAAATAAAAAGAAGAGGAATAATATTTCTATGTTAATATCATATTTATAGTATTTCTATTTTTAT
>JASDQU010031065.1:0-18646 GCA_032191745.1 Picea mariana | reverse complement strand
TTATGTTCTTTGTCATACTACTCGGACAATGTAGTTGTAGCAATTGGTAGTACCACTCAATCTGCATTGAAGTATGAAGATGTAGTTGCATCCTTATTATCGGAAGAGATGAGACCGAAAAGCATGGATAGTCAGAGCACAAATGTTTTATTTGTAAGAGGTCGTCCCCAAGATAGGAATAAAAATAAGTCTTCGTGGAGGAGATCTAAATCTAGAGCTAAATTTGAATCTCCAGGAAAATCTTTGAGAAAATGTCGTAAGTGTTGTAAAGTTGGGCATTATAAGAAATTTTGTAGGTCTAAAAAGGATGATAAAGAAAAGGGATCAGATGAGGCCTCTTCCACAGAGGCGAAAACCTCCATAGAAGGAGGAGGTGATATTTATTTAGAATCTACAAGTACACATGCATGTCGTGGTGTATGGTTGATCGACTCAGGTGCGTCATTTCATATGAATCCTCACAGGGAGTGGTTCTGTGAATATGAAAAATACGATCGCACAGTGATGTCTTCCTAGGAGATGACTCGATAGCCAAAATCATGGAACATGGGAGGGTTAAATTGTTGCTAAGAGATGGAAGGAATATAACTCTCCCTAGGGTTCTGCACATTCCAATCTAACCATAAACATAATATCTATAAGTAAGTTGRCCGATGCARGTGTGGATACTTTATTAGGATAGGATACTTGCAAGATGGTACGAGGAGCAATGGTGTTGATGAGGAGAGTTTGGTGTGGAAATCTGTAGAAGTTGCTGAGAAGTACTTATACTGATGGGTGTAACAGTTCTACTATCCTTGAGCAAAGAAATAAAGAAGACATGAGCCATACTATCCCTGGGAAGAAGATCCAAGGGGCACGACTAGTGGGTTGAGGGAGAGGAATGAAAGAGGGTTTTTTGTTCTAGGAAGATACAACTTGTTGTGCTTCCTTAGCGCATTTAGCCTTCCAAACAAGTTGGGGGTGAGCCATTAGGACATGGACTTGAATTTCATCATTTATGCCAGTGATAAAGCATTCCTTGAAGAAGGCATTTGATATCCCTCTATTTTGAAATACAAGTGCTCAAAAGCGGCGATAAATCCTTCCATGGTGCCAAACTATTTCAACTTGGTCAAACGACTGAAATGGTGTGTCAATGTCAAAGCATTGATAAGGTTCGTCCAAAAACTGTGCCCAAGGAACATACCCTTTACGCCATTGCGACCATTGCCAACGTTCAAGATCTAGATAAAAGACACTGTAACAAAGGTTGGCCAACTCATTAGTGATTCCATGCAAGGAGAAATAATGTTCCATTTGAGTGACACGACCCATAGGATCCGAGCCATCAAATTTGTGCACCTAGACTTTGAGAAAACGTAGTTCACGATGGGGGTGATTGGAATGAAAAGCTTGGTAATGGGAAGAATCATCATCTTCATGGTAGGAAGGTTGTTCAAAGGAGGTAGGGCCCTGAAATTGACTTATGAAGTGGTTCATCTTGGCAAAGAGGGAGTCTATGGAATGTTGCACACCACGTAGATCAGATTTGAGGGTAGCAGTATCATATTTGAGGGTAACAATATTGGAATTGATGTCATGGATGTTGAGGTTGTTCTCTGCATTCTCGGAGAGCAAGGTGGTGAGTTCTTGGTTGCAGGTGAGAGCATTTGGGGAGAAGGAGAAAGTGGGCAGGTGGGTCTACATCGAAAAAGGGTTATGGGTGAAGGGTTTCATAATGAGCGGGGCGAAGATAGGAATCCAATGGAGTATATGGCCAATAAGAGTGTCAAGAAGGGTGGGTGGGTCCGCTAAAAAAAAATTATTAGAAGTAATAGGTACCACTGCAATCAAGGTGAGGAGAGGAACCCAATGGGATAGGTTCAAAATAAGGGTGCCAATGGGACCACTTTTTTTTCTTTCTTTACTCCTACAAATTTATACCCTGGCTTGAAGAATACTACAGTGACAAAATGCCCAAATTGTTAACGAGGAAAAATCTGTAGGAATTTCGGAACCTAGATGTAGGAGGTAGGGTTGTGTTGCACCATTTCCCTTCTATTTATTTTCTATTCTATTCCATTCCCAAGAGTTAGGGTTTTTAGGGTTCTTACAGACAAGGGTTTTCCCTACACTATAGCTTTCTGATATACATGTAGGGTCAAACAGTAGTACTCAACCCAATATCTCAGGGAACCAAGTAGGTGTTGGATATGTGTCATATTATTTGCACGAGTAGTTGAAGTGTCTACGTTGCGCCAGGCGTGCAAGGGGGTAAGAGGAGGGGCCGGTAGTCCCCCCTGCGCAGGGGTTTGGGGGCAGTGCCACTAGAAAAAAAAATCTCGGTATTTGTTTCCATTTTTGGGCAATCCTTGATTTTCATGTCCATTTATGGGCAATTTTTCGGCACATGGTTTTTCGCCAATGGTTTTCTATTTCCGATTAAGGAATTAGAGTTGCTAACTAATCCAAGTCATTGGATTAGGGTTTTGGATGTTGCTGGCTCCTATATGTATATTGTATTGTAAATAATGTATGATGTGAATGAATATAGAATATGTTGGTTTTCCCGGTTTGGGTTTCCAAGGGAAAAATCTCTATGTAATGTGTGTATTTGCCATTGTATATTTTTTGTTCTTTTATTGAAAATCTGTTTGCAGTAAAATATTGGACAAGGTTAAAATCTACAGTAAGAAGATTTGATCATACCCTTAGCTGTACTACCCGATTACCTAGGTACTAGACAAAGTCTTTCCAAGTGTTGTTCTCAATGACACTATAGCAGCCAGGCGGTCGATAGGCTGATCTATAGCTACTTTTAGGAGACCTAGGGGACTCCCTATATGCCTGACGATACAAGGGAGTGATGGCCGTGTATAGATTTTTTCTGATGTGCTACTACTCGAAGGGGTACCAACAGGGGTTATAAAGGTTTCCAACAAGGTGAAACATTTGTTTCAATTAACCTATGAAGCCATTTGTATTTCCTGCATGCAGTCTTCCCCAGCTGCACTCTTCACAGTGTTAACTTTAACTTGTCACAAAAGGTCGTGTACTTTTTAACAGTTTTAACTTGTCACAAAGTCAAAGCCAACTCCATATCAAAAATAATTCTAAGCGTGATATGGAAAAAATTAACTGGTCAAAAATAAAAATAAAACGTCTTTACCGTTTTAAATTAAGATAAATCTTAAAGTTTTAAATTCTCACACAGTCAAATCCAAAACCCCATATCAACAATAACTCTATGTTAAAAATAATTCTATGAAAAAATTAACTGGTCAAAATAAAAAGTCTTTACGGTTTTAAATTAAAATAAATCTTAATGTTTTAAATTGTCACACAGTGAAATCCAAAACCCCATATCAACAATAACTCTATGTTAAAAATAATTCTATGAAAAAATTAAGTCAAAAATAAAAATAAAAAGTCTTTACCGTTTTAAATTAAAACTAGCACAGCCGCTAACTCGCGGCTGAGAACGTCAAAAGGTATCGGCTGAAAACGCTGAAAGATATCAACGCTCGAAAATGAAACGCTCGGTGGGTCAGCCAGCCATCAAATATGAAACGCGCGGACAACTGAGACGCACGGACAGCTAAGGAGGACAGCTGAGGAGGAAGTTGAAGTAGTGTCCGTTAATAATCCAAGCATGGCAATTATATGGTGCTACAGTAATTTCTTAATATGATTAGGTAAATGTTAAAAAGTAAACAGGTTAACAGATGCATTCAAAAATACAAGGAAGTTATGAAGAGTAAATCACATGCATTGATTTGGGAGGATGACTAAGAATATGCCAGCATCTTTAATTGTTAGCCATCAGATTAGAATTTTAGATTAAAGGTCATTAATTGTGCCCATTGCCAATAGGTATACGCCTTTCGACGTAATAAATCTTAAACTTTTAAAAAACCCCATATCAACAATAACTCTATGTTAAACTTACTTTATATGAAAGCAAAAGTTATATGAAAAATAAGTAAAATAAATTTAAAACCAACAAAATCAATTTAAAACAAAAAAAAGATCTTACTCTTTTGACAGTTTTAAGTGGTCACAAAGTCAAAATCAAACAGCATATCAAAGCGGAAATAAGAACAAATTAGTTTGCATTCTCAATACTACAAAAATCAGCGTTAAGAATCTCGATTAAGCATGCATATTCCATGGGAAAATACTCACACCCTAAAAGATGAAGCATGCATACTCCATGGGAAAATACTCACACCCTAAAATATAAGCTAAAAGGCTAAAACAAAAAATGACCATAAGACTCCTCTGATGAATATCTAAATTATTACTTTAAATTCAAAATTACTTGTCAGTTATACTTAATTGAGGTTTTACTCCTTCGATGAATATTTGAATTATTACTTTAAATTCAAAAGTATACTTAATTGAGGTTTGACTTCTTGAATGAATATCTGAATTATTACTTGAAATTCAAAACTACTTGCCAGTTAAATTATCATGACACCCTGGATGGAGTGTCAACAAGCGGCCACGTTGAACATGAGCCCATGCATGTCAACCACCCCCCCTCTCCTAGGGTGTCGCCCCGACCGCGTTCATTTATTCCAACCTCATTCACTTCTGCAAATGCACCTGCAAATGTCCTCCATCAGGTACGACGCTCGTGTGACTCTAATGGCTCTCTAGAGTCTTCCACAGGCTAATCTCTTCGCCCTCCCTTGGAAGATTGCTCATTATGCTCACTCATATGCCTAGTGACTTCTCCTTCCTTCGCTTGTTCCTCCTTATATGATCAATTTCCTTCATTGTTCCAAGCTCCTACCCTTGGCCTCGCGCACCTATATCATTGTAACACACCTGACCCCCGAGTACCTTTCCTAGGGATGGGGCATTTGAATTTTCATCTTCCTTCTTAAATCAGATCCTCCTTTTCTGTCTCTATTTTATTTTTGCTCACCAAGAGCTCTTCAACCGTGGTCAGCATGATCATATCAGAGTTTAAGAGCGGAAGACATGCTCCAGTGAAGGATCTTCGGGTGTTCATCAGTTGAGATCCACGTAGCATCCACGGGAATCCATTACAAGGTTCTCTCCTCTCGCAGGGAGCATCCAATCATCACCTAAGCCAAGGACGGACTCAATACTCATCTAACACATAGACGTCTAATACGCAGGTCGGTAGGAAATTCGGCACTTCGACGTTGAACGCCTCTTTACTGTTTACACACGAGACCTCCCGAAGTCTTGAACTCCCGAAGTCCCATAACCTTGCCACATGGCTCCGGCCTTCGGGCCTGTTGTCGTCCTTATACACACTTGCAAACGTGAGCTAAGGCCTGCTCACTTAGTGTGTCCTCGGAGGCACAATGCCTATGTTCAAAAGTCCACGCTGTCACTTTGACTTGAACCTCTTCCCTCTAGGCTAACTCCTAGGGAAGCCAAGGGGGGTAGACCCTAGTTACTAGATGAGATTAAGAATTTAATGTTCTAGGAGTTGGTTTTAATTGGTTAGAAGGTCAGGAGGAATCTAGCCTATGATGTCAATCAGCACATGCAAGATGCAACTATCTAAGTCTGAGAGTCAAACATTTTCCTTGGGCAACTAAGACTAGTGCCTAAGATTGGGCAATGGGGTCAACTAAGTTAAGGGGGTGTTCGTTACAAGGTAATTACAAGTTACAAAATATTAGTAGATTACAACAAGATAGATACAACTAGACGCAAAGAATATCTAAGATATATAGATCAAGACTAGATACAAAATATACAATATACTAACAATTGTTTGAGATATGCAAGAAAGAAGATATTCAATGATGAACAACCATCAACACAACAAGCCAAGCATATTCACAACAGATAGACTTCCGTTGGACTACTTTTCAATGGCCAAGAGATGCAAAGCACTCAAGACCCAATCAAGAGAATGCCTCCAAGTGGATGCGCACTTCTTGAAAGATCACACCATAGATATAGGAACAAAATAGATGAAAGCTTGCAAATGTAAAGTAAGTTCCAGATGACAAAGATATAACCACTTAAATATTTATTCTACAACAGATAAATTAACTTCCATATGAATGTAAATTGAAAGACAGTTAGATCAATGAGCTTGCAAGTGTATAACTGTATTGTTGATGTTGTAGTTTGAAGATTAAATTAAGTGATTAAGCGTGAGATTAATTTAGCCCTATCTAGGTGTCAACCCAAAAACTCTCCTCCCCCTATTACCAAGTGGTTGTTGGATGCTCAAGAAGTGAGGCAACGAGGCCTACCCTAGCTTCACAGGTCAACCCTAACGCCGAGTACTCCGGAAAACTTTCCGTGGCTTTCCTGAAAATCTCAGTTTTTAAGTGGCGAAGATGGTGAGTTATGGTGTCCTATTAAGTCTAATTAATAAATTTTAGACCTATGAGCTAAATAATGCGAAGTGTGACTGAGTGCTTGTAGCTTGCTCAACAAAGGATTGCCAAAATACTAAAAATTGTAAGATAAGCAGGCTGATGCCTTTAAACAGTGAATTGCAAGTTAAAATTTAGTTTCTGGAACAGGCCTTGGTGACCCAAACCAAAATTAACGATTGAGTTTTTAGTTTATTAGATTGCACATATGAACTGTAAGAACTCAAAGTGACTTGCAGAATTGTAAAAGATTGATTAATTGAGCCCTTTAAGATATCAATGTTTGCACGCATGTGTTAAGATAAAACGTTGCAACAGAAAATGACATGCATGCAAAAGTAGATCACGAAAGCAAATATCAACTATGCCTCCACGGGCTCTAATCTGGCAATTAAGTGTGAGATCTACTCTAGATTATTTTTAGTTAAGCATGCATGTAGAAATCACAACTAATCTAGCTAAGCTTGCAAAGTAAAGACTGAAAGGGAAGCAAGCCGCTTGGGTACAACTCCTTCGGGCTTGCGTTTACAGTATTTTAGAGTAGATCAGGAAGAAGAAAACGTTACCACAGTGAGAGGAGTTGTTCTGAGGGTGTGTTGTGTATGAAAATTGGGCAGCATGCCCTCTTGTCCTGGTAAGAACCTGCAAAAATCAGCGAGCTATTGCTTGTTGATTTGAGCTGCAACACACTCAACAAAGTTATGAAATTTATGTTTCTAAGCAGAAATTTCGTGCATACAAAAACCAGAAAATTGTATTGACTAAGTGACCAATCTAAACATGTTAAATACCAAAAACCGAATCTGAAAGAATGAGGAAGAGGGACAGAGAATGCTAGTGAAATGTAAGCGAAGATGAGGGTACATTCGTCCTTGAAACTGTCCCAACAACTTCATAGAGGTGACCTGCAAAACTTAAACCAGAAATGAGATGGAACAATAGATAATATCCTGCATGCATAGACAATACAACATAGTTTCTATTATATAAGCATGCACAAAATATATAGATGGGCAACTACACTATTGTCTCACCTAGCTTAGTAAACTAATTTACTTGAGCAACTATTTACCAAAACACATGAAGATTTAGAATGATATCACCTCACAATGAGTGGCAAATCCAGACTAATCTTGAACGCCACAGTATCCTCCAATGCAGTTTATGTATTGTTAGATGGGAAGAGGTTGTAGCATCAATGTTGCTACAAGCTCTTCAAGAACCAAAACCAGTGAAGCAATGTGGAAGTAATGAGAGATAGAGAGGGATGGGAAGAATTTGGTAGCATAACAATACTATGAAGAATGATGTCAAATGAGGGAGTGAGAGGTCTCTTAAATAGCTTGAGAGGCTAAGGAGACCCCTCTTGGATCTTCAGCAAGTGTCAAACATTCAAGGGACAAGACAATTCAATGAGAAAAGCCACCAATGAGATGATAGGCTTTTAGGGTGAGGGGAAAGGAAAGTGGAGTGAGTTGGATGAGGATAAAGCAAGTAAGGAGGGGGTGAATTAGCAAGAGGAGGAGTCCCATGCTTTCATCCAAGGCAGATTCCTTCTTTTCAATCAACGTTTCTAACTTTCCAAGAGAGAAAACGTGAGTTCTTGAGGCAATAAGTGAGGATTTGAGTTGGAGTGTGGTTGGCGTATGGGTAGAGTGTGTTGAACACACTCCCTACTTGCACGTGAAAGGAGGAGGAGAGGATAAGGTAGGCGTAGAAAAGGAAAGGGGGACCCACGCTCTTAATTAAGTGAGAGTCGAAATTTTACGTGAGGGAAATGGGGGACGTAATCTTTAATTAATGCGTGAGCTAAGGTGAGGTGAAGGCGTGAGGTATGGAGGAGTGTGGAAGGATGAAGTGGCATATGAGTGGAGGAAAGGGGCCCACGTTCTAATTTAGAAGTTTGAGTTTCCAATTATTATGTGGGAGGGGGACGCATATCCAAAATGAAATGCATGGGTTAAGGTGAGGTGCGTGAGGGAAAGTTTGAGTGAGGGAGGAGTGTGGAGTCCACACTCCAAAGTGAGGTCAAAAGGGTAGAGAGGGTCGTAACTTCAAAGGTAAGGGACCCACGTTTTAAAAAATGAGAGTTTCCTAACATTTACGTGGGAGAGGAGGACGTATTCCTCATATGGGTTATTACATTAAAAGTTAAGTAATAATTAAATGTGGGTTTAAAGGGTAGGTAAAGGTTGGGATAGGTAGGTGGGGTATCTCTCATCATTATTTTCCACTTACTTCATCTAATTTGGACCATTATTACAAAATTGACATTTGCCCATGTCCTGGGTTTGGCAATTAAAACCGTCGTTTTTCCGAAAAAATCCGAAGTGGACAAACAACCTAGCAAAACTTGTCCGACTGAGTTGAAACTTGGTCCACTGGTGTAGGAGGTCTCATTAGCTTTCTTTTGAGTACAAATACCCCTATCAAAAATCCTGGGACCTAAGTTTTACATTAATTACCCAGAATTAATTAATTAATTAATCAATTAATTAATTCGGAACCTTAAAAAAAACATAGCTGTACTTGACGAAATTCCGCGAAATTTTGCATGTTGTCTTACATGGTCATTTACAACATTCCTAAACACTAGCTACCTAGGAATGACTTCATTAGAACACCTTTCACCACTTTGGAGGATTTATTGGGTGGGAGTGAAAAACTCAAGGGAGATTAACCCGGCTAGTTAGGCCATATTAACCTCCTGAGGATAAAAAACACTCAACAAAAGGAACTCTCATAATGAAGAAACCCTAAGGCAACTAACCTAACATGATCCATGTAGACCCATTACATTATAAACCCGCGCAGGGGTGTGGTAATCCCGCTTACAAAACTGTGTGCTGGAGCAAAAAAATGCCCTGTAGAACCAAAAAGTCTTCGACATGGTTGCATCTGTTGATGCATATCTTCATGGTACATGGATTTGACCCCCTAGTTGAAGAGGCGGTCAACATCTGGCTCCACATGGGGACGTGTGATCGATCTTCTCACATGGGACAGAGAGCATACGAGAATCCAGCATCTACAAACAGGTGCTCAGCAATATCCAACATAAGCATACATATATATCGAATAAAATAAATGCTATAAACGATATTTAAAATATGAAATAACTATTGTGCAACATCTATAATTATACTATGATACAGAAATACATCTAAGTACATAATCACATAATAAATGAAAGAATACAAAATTGTAATACAAGAGGAGGGTTAGAGATACGTTACAACCGTCCATGCATTGGATGGAATGAAGCCATAAGTGTCTGAAACATCCTTGTCCAGGATGACTCACAGAAGATCCCTTCCCAAGTTTTATTAACTTGGAAATTTTCGCGAGAAAAAACCAGCCAAGAATCATGCTCCTCCTTCCCTTCAACCAAACACTGGAATATGACAAGCCACGTAAAATTTTGATATTTTGCTACTCATGACTGCCAAGGTGGAAGGCCAACCAATACTCATAATGATATGACATTGATAAACTGAAGTTGCCTTCCATTTTTCCCATTGTCCTGTACAAAGTCCTCTTTTGGCTGAGAGGTCGAAAATGAACATGTCAGTGGAACCATTATATTGTTTTCCTCAAGGTTGTCAAGGTTCTCCTCCAAAGAGATTGGTTCCACGGGAGGAGGGTGGGGACTTGAATTATCTAGATACTCAATATTTTCAAACTCAAACTCATGTACTTCCTCCAAATGAATGACTGACTCATCCATGGATTTATTTGGAATGTCCTCATGAACTTCCTTATCTTTTTCACTGTCAAGCCCAAGTTCATGGGGGCCCTGATAGTCAACATAACTTTCTGTAAAGTCGGCTTCCACAATCTCAAACTGATATTCTATGGCCGTGAATTGTTTGTTCATGGCTTCAAACTGTTTTGCATGGGCCAACTGTATGGCCTCACACTATTTCGCATGGGCATACTGCATGTTCAAAATGATGTTTTCAAGCTCCTCGATGGGATCTGGTGGAGAATCAACCTCTATGTCTGAATTAGTTGTTTTAATAGCTAGAAGATTCTTCCTCTTCCATTTTTCCATAAAATCATCAACCAATTCATTGTAAATTTCATCCCGGTCATCCCCAAATCTTTCCAAAAAGTCATGCAGAAAGTCTCATATGGTCTTGATCGAATTATCCTCATAAAGAAGAAACCAATGACCAGCATATCCGTCATCCACCAAAAGATTCCATGAAAACAATCGCATAAGAGCATCCTCACAAATGGGTGAATCATCCCAATCATCAATTAATTGCCCAAAGGCCTTGACATGAGCACAAGCATCATCACCATATTGAAAATTAAGCACATTGTCAAGAACATCATCAGGTATATTATTAGGATAACCAACTATCTCTGAAAAATCAAAAGGTTTTTGAAGGTCGCTCATTGAAAAAGAAAAAATCTGGGACCCAAAATATTACTAAGGATCCGACAAAAAGGAAAACATGCTAACCTCATCCACAAACTTTTTCAAGTTCAAGGATGAAACCCAACAAGTCGTGAGTTCCTTCTTGAAGAATACTTTGTCAATTTATTTTTAAAGTGGAGTTGCCAGATGACCAAGTTTATGAAACAAACAGGGCATCAGACAAAGTAAAAACAAGAAGGAAGGCAAAAGTTAAATTATTAAGCTGGAACAAGAATTGGATACCAGTGAGTGCTTCTTCTCCAAGAATTTCAAGCAGCCCACAAGGATTGCTCCTTGCAGTATACTTGACAGATTTGTTCAATGGAGTCGCCACTTGGAAAGGAAGCAAACCAAAGCAACCAATGCAAGTTCAAAGAATTTTTAGTTTTTAAAAAAAAAGTTAAGTCGTTTTGACCAAGGATAAATGACTTATCCCCGACAACGACGGCAAAGATGTTGCCGTCCTTATACACACTTGCAAACGTAAGCTAAGTCCTGCTCACTTAGTGTGTCCTCGGAGGCACAATGCCTAGGTTCAAAAGTCCACGCTGTCACTTTGACTTGAACCTCTTCCGTCTAGGCTAACTCCTAGGGAAACCAAGGGGGGTAGACCCTAGTTACTAGATGAGATTAAGAATTTAATGTTCTAGGAGTTGGTTTTAATTGGTTAGATGGTCAGGGGGAATCTAGCCTATGATGTCAATCAGCACATGCAAGATGCAACTATCTAAGTATGAGAGTCAGACCTTTTCCTAGGGCAACTAAGACTAGTGCCTAAGATTGCGCAATGGGGTCAACTAAGTTAAGGGGGTGTTCGTTACAAGGTAATTACAAGTGACAAAATATTACTAGATTACAATAGGATAGATACAACTAGACGCAAAGAATATCTAAGATATACAGATCAAGACTTGATACAAAATATACAATATACTAACAATTGCTTGAGATGTGTAGGAAAGAAGATATTCAACAATGAACAACCATCAACACAACAAGCCAAGCATGCTCACAATAGATAGACTTCCGTTGGACTGCTTTTCAATGGCCAAGAGACGCAAAGCACTCAAGACCCAATCAATAGAATGCCTCCAAGTGGATGCGCACTTCTTGAAGGATCACACCATAGATATAGGAACAAAATAGATGAAAGCTTGCGAATGTAAAGTAAGTTCCAGATGACAAAGATACAACCACCTAAATATTTATTCTACAACAGATAAATTAACTTGCATATGAATGTAAATTGAAAGACAATGAGATCAATGAGCTTGCAAGCGTGTAACTGTATTGTTGATGTTGTAGTTTAAAGATTAAATTAAGTGATTAAGCGTGAGATTAATTTTAGCCCTATCTAGGTGTCAACCCAAAAACTCTCCTCCCCCTATTACCAAGTGGTTGTTGGATGCTCAAGAAGTAAGGCAACGAGGCCTACCCTAGCTTCACAAGTCAACCCTAAGGCCGAGTACTCCGGAAAACTTTCCGTGGCTTTCCTCAAAATCTCAGTTTTTAAGTGGCGAAGATGGTGAGTTATGGTGTCCTATTAAGTCTAATTAATAAATTTTAGACCTATGAGCTAAATAATGCGAAGTGTGATTGAGTGCTTGTAGCTTGCTCAACAAAGGATTGTCAAAATACTAAAAATTGTAAGATAAGCAGGTTGATGCCTTTAAACAGTGAATTGCAAGTTAAAATTTAGTTTCCAGAACAGGCCTTGGTGACCCAAACCAAAATTAACGATTGAGTTCTTAGTTTATTAGATTGCACATATGAACTGTAAGAACTCAAAGTGACTTGCAGAATTGTAAAAGATTGATTAATTGAGCCCTTTAAGATATCAATGTTTGCATGCATGTGTTAAGATAAAATGTTGCAACAGAAAATGACATGCATGCAAGGTAGATCACGAAAGCAAATATCAACTATGCCTCCACGGGCTCTAATCTGGCAATTAAGTGTGAGATCTACTCTAGATTATTTTTAGTTAAGCATGCATGTAAAAATCACAACTAATCTAGCTAAGCTTGCAAAGTAAAGACTGAAGGGGAAGCAAGCCGCTTGGGTACAACTCCTTTGGGCTTGCGTTTACAGTATTTTAAAGTAGATCGGGAAGAAGAAAACGTTACCACAATGAGAGGAGTTGTTCTGAGGGTGTGTTGTGTATGAAAATTGGGCAGCATGCCCTCTTGTCCTGGTAAGAACCTGCAAAAATTAACAAGCTATTGTTTGTTGATTTGAGTTGCAACACACTCAACAAAGTTATGAAATTTATGTTTTTAAGCAGAAATTTCGTGCATACAAAAACCAGAAAATTGTATTGATTAAGTGACCAATCTAAACATGTTAGATACCAAAAACCGAATCTGAAAGCATGAGGAAGAGGGACAGAGAATGTTAGTGAAGTGTAAGCGAAGATGAGGGTACATTTGTCATTGAAGCTATCCCAACAACTTCATAGAAGTGACCTGTAAAACTTAAACCAGAAGTGAGATGGAACAATAGATAATATCCTGCATGCATAGACAATACAACATAATTTCTATTATATAAGCATGCACAAAATATATAGATGGACAACTACACTATTGCCTCACCTAGCTTAGTAAACTAATTTACTTGAGCAACTATTTACCAAAACACATAAAGATTTAGNACCAATAGATAATATCCTGCATGCATAGACAATACAACATAATTTCTATTATATAAGCATGCACAAAATATATAGATGGACAACTACACTATTGCCTCACCTAGCTTAGTAAACTAATTTACTTGAGCAACTATTTACCAAAACACATAAAGATTTAGAATGATATCACCTCACAATGAGTGGAAAATCCAGACTAATCTTGAACGCCACGGTATCCTCCAAAGCAATTTCTATATTATTAAATGGGAAGAGGTTGTAGCATCAATGCTGCTACAAGCTCTTCAAGAACCAAAACCAGTGAAGCAATGTGGAAGTAATGAGAGATAGAGAGGGATGGGAAGAATTTGGTAGCATAACAATACTATGAAGAATGATGTCAAATGAGGGAGTGAGAGGTTTCTTAAATAGCTTGAGAGGCTAAGGAGACCCCTGTTGGATCTTCAACAAGTGTCAAACATCTAAGGGACAAGATAACTCAATGAGAAAAGCCACCAATGAGATGATAGGCTTTTAGGGTGAGGGGAAAGGAAAGTGGAGTGAGTTGGATGAGGATAAAGCAAGCAAGGAGGGGGCGAATTAGCAAGAGGAGGAGTCCCACGCTTTCATCCAAGGAAGATTCCTTCTTTTTAATCAACGTTTCTAACTTTCCAAGAAAGAAAGCGTGAGTTCTTGAGGCAATACGTGAGGATTTGAGTTGGAGTGTGGTTGGCGTATGGGTAGAGTGTGTTGATCACACTCCCTACTTGCACGTGAAAGGAGGAGGAGGAGAGGATAAGGGAGGTGTAGAAAAGGAAAGGGGGACCCACGCTCTTAATTAAGTGAGTCCAAATTTTACGTGAGGGAAATGGGGGACGTAATCCTTAATTAATGTGTGAGCTAAGGTGAGGTGAAGGCGTGAGGTATGGAGGAGTGTGGAAGGATGAAGTGGCATATGAGTGGAGGAAAGGGGCCCACGTTCTAATTTAGAAGTTTGAGTTTCCAATTATTATGTGGGAGGGGGATGCATATCCAAAATGGAATGTGTGGGTTAAGGTGAGGTGCGTGAGGGAATGTTTGAGTGAGGGAGGAGTGTGGAGTCCACACTCCAAAGTGAGGTGGAAAGGGTAGAGAGGGTCGTAACTTCAAAGGTAAGGGACCCACGTTTTAAAAAATGAGAGTTTCCTAACATTTACGTGGGAGAGGAGGACGTATTCCTCATATGGGTTATTACATTAAAAGTTAAGTAATAATTAAATGGGGGTTTAAAGGGTAGGTAAAGGTTAGGATAGGTAGGTGGGGTATCTCTCATCATTATTTGCCACTTACTTCATCTAATTTTGACCATTATTACAAAATTGACATTTTCCCATGTCCTGGGTTTGGCAATTAAAACCGTCGTTTTTCCGAAAAACTTCGAAGTGGACAAACAACCTAGCAAAACTTGTCCGACTGAGTTGAAACTTGGTCCACGGGTGTAGGAGGTCTCATTAGCTTTCTTTTGAGTACAAATACCACTACCAAAAATCTCGGGACCTAAGTTTCACATTAATTACCCAGAATTAATTAATCAGTTAATTAATTCGGAACCTTAAAAAAAAACCTAGCTATACTTGACAGAATTCTGCGAAATTTCGCATACAATACATGGTCATTTACAACATTCCTAAACACTAGCTACCTAGGAATGATTTCATTAGAACGTCTTTCACCACTTTGGAGGATTTATTGGGTGGGAGTGAAAAACTCAAGGGAGATTAACCCGGTCGGTTAGGCCACATTAACCTCATGAGGATAAAGAACACTCAGCAAAAGGAACTCTCCTAATGAAGAAACCCTAAGGCAACTGACCTAACATGATCCATGTAGACCCATTACATTATAAACCCGCACAGGGGTGCGGTAATCCCACTTATAAAACTGTGTGCTGGAGCAAAAAAATGCCCTGTAGAACCAAAAAGTCTTCGACATGGTTGCATCTGTTGATGCATATCTTCATGGTACATGGAGTTGACCCCTTAGTTGAAGAGGCAGTCAACAGGGCCTTTTGGTCTCTATATAATGCTACACCCCAAATCCTCCGAACTCCTGGACTCCCGGAGTTCCAGTCACTTCACCAACCACTTTGGCTAGGTAGGCACATACCCAGGGCTGACACGTAGAAGGGCCAGGGGTGACACGTGTCACGTTCCAATAGGCAAAAAGGGTCTACGAAAAGCATCAATCGGGCTAACACGTGGCACATTGATCGTGGGTCCACGTCACACTGGCGACGTCAGCTTGTCACGTCACACCAGTCTGACAGCCTTCTAACATCCCTCAAATCTCATGGTCAAGATCCGGCCACGTAAATCCATAGATCCACGGCTCACATTACTTCGCGACTCCGGCCTTCGGGGGTTTTGCGATGCAAACTCCTCTTTTCTCTTGAAGTTGGTCAGCGTCGGGCTGACCACAGCCTAGATCTGACGGTTAGGAAAAGTCCCAAAGCGTCCTCGAATCGATGACTCTCGTCACTTCGAGCTTCGAAGCTTATCGACACACCACACCTCAAATCTCCCGGAGTGCCCAGTCTCCGGACTGAAGGATCTAGCGGCACGCGTCCCCTTGATATCAACGGCTGAGAGGGATCCTGAAGGATCCTTAGATCCACGGTCCACATTACTTTGAGACTCCGGCCTTCGGGGGTTTTGGCTTTACTGCCACTCCATTCTCCCAAAGCAGAACTTCGCTGAAGTACCATGTGCGAGTCCCTACTCCTGAATGATTGGACGATAGGCGGGGCTCCTAATGATCTCCCCAAATCTACGGCTCTCCCTACTTCGTAACTTCGACGTTCGGGGAGTTTGATGCTATAGCATCTCTATTCTCCCAAAATAGAACTTTGCCGAAGTCGTCTCGATGTAGATCCAATGGCTAAGGGAACCCCCGAACGTTCTCGATCGGTGGCTCGCACTACTTCGCGATGGGGAGTTGGATCCCGGTCTAGTCGGTAAGATAGGTTCATTTATCCACTAGGGAACCCGCCCAACGTTGGTCAACCTTACAGGTAACCGTGACTCTCGGTCACCTTCGACCGGTTTGTGACTATTAGGGCCAACAATACTCTGAAGTCACGGACTTCCAGAGCTCCGAAGCCAGAAGGACTTAGCTCCCTTAGGCTTAGCATGGGGTTCCTAGATCTTGGTCTCATGGGTCCTTCTAACTCTTGCGAGTTAAACACAACTTGTTGATCGTGGATTTGCTAAGGACTTGGTCATGATATCCCGGTCGCACAACAAGGAGTCTGAAGAAGATATCCTCTTCAGATGGACAGGGCCAAATGGACACAATATTTTCTATCTCGATCGTCCTACAGGTTTATGTCCCATGATACCTTGAGGCTAAGTTGGGGCATATAGACGATCAATCAGAAGCATAAGTTCACAGGAAGATAAATGCATACACATAACTTGGTCACTCAATACAGAAAACATTCTTAGATGTATAAATACATGCATTCATCCATTATCCATTTCAATGCATAGAGTATGAAAACACTTATCAGAACCAGATGACGTGATGCGATTGCTGAAAGGGGTTCTTGTTTCCACCCAACCATACGCTCAGTCACTCCTAACGGATTTACCACTGGCCACCCCCCGAGCTAGGCCATGATGCTCTGAGAGAGAATTCTTTCTTTCGACTCAGCAACAGTCAGGGACGGAGGTTACTCTCCTCCTCCCACAGGATCTTGGAAACGGGTTTTCTCTCTACCAAGAAAGGAGGCTTGCCTAAGTACTTCCTCGGTCACTCAGCACCCTCGTTTATCAGCTTGTATAATAACCTTGCTAGCCACTTCCTACGACCAGAACACGTTCGTTTCTCAATTCTTCCTCGAACTTGAGAGCTTAATCTCCCTTCTCTGCTTCTTTTCGCAAGTCTTCCTCTGCCCACCACGCCTTCCTTTCTTGCCTTCCTCAGCAAGATTGTGTGTGGCCCGAATTCCCAATCCATGATCAGGTCCGAACACCTTACAGATGGGCGCTCTGCCCCATCCCCTCATTAGTCTTCCCACCTACCAGCCTAACTGTAATTCATTACTAGGTCATAGGATTGTTCTAGTCCTGAGCAATTAAATCCAGCAAGGTATTGGTTTGGTGGGGGTTATCTCAACCATTCCTGGTTCTCCTCACCATCTCTTTCATAGCATCTGTGGTCTATCTTGGCAAAACCCCCTTTCAATGAAATATCCATGATCCAGCTAATCAAGATATTCGCTACTGTTCTAATGCTCTGTCTTGCAGATCTGATACACTGGGGGTTTCTGGATGCGTTTTAGCCGTGTGTTTGAGATATTCTTCGGTTATTATGGTTGCATGTTGGTTATTGCAGGTGCATGTTGGTTATTACATGTGCATGTT
Organism: Picea mariana; assembly: GCA_032191745.1. Classification (NCBI taxonomy): domain Eukaryota; kingdom Viridiplantae; phylum Streptophyta; class Pinopsida; order Pinales; family Pinaceae; genus Picea; species Picea mariana. Next base: position 829 of record JASDQU010031065.1, on the reverse strand, counting down.
GCATATTTAAGGTTTAACAATCATATAAAGATGCATGCAAAAGTCTAGAATGTCAACTGCTCAATATCATGAATAATAACGGTTCAAGCATGGAAATACAATAGCCTACTAGAAAGATAGAATCTAAACGTCAATCAGATCTCCTGGATCTGTACTGGAATACAATCGAATAACAAAAAATACCCGTGATCATAAGAAGATAGCAGATCTGATGCATGCACGGATAAATCGGCAAAAAAGTGTGATTCTGGAGAAATACGGTAACCGCTACCAGCTGGAAAACTCGACCTGAAGAATCCACCGTCAGAATGTGCCCTAAACCGCTCCAATAGAAGCGCCCTAGCCTCTAGACTGGAATGGACGTCTTTCGGATCTCAGATCTAACCCCAATGGCACTAGATCTGGACCCTTGGGGGGTTTGCGCCCCTCCTGGAACACTGAATGCACCCCAAAAGATTCCACCAACGGAATCTGCTACTATATGACTCAAAACGATCATCTCGTCAAACGATGAAATGGGTCGGAAGGATTTGTCCGGATCTACTCTGAAACTCTGCATGCAACGCCAAATGTCTGTCCGGGATAACTGCGCCCTGAATGGCTGGATGAATCGATCTGCAAGATTCCACCATCGGAATCTGACGGTGGATGGCTCAATGGAAGTGCCCTGGCTGGATCTCCAATGGGTCGGAGCAAAACTGCAATCGGGACATAGGTCTATTGCAGCTCTCCAAGCCCTCAAACTAGCTTGCGCCCTCCTTGGCTGAGCTGCGCCCTCCACAACGGAAACTCCTGAAACGTACGGTGAAATACCTGGATGGTATCTCCG
>JASDQU010031064.1:20476-42788 GCA_032191745.1 Picea mariana | reverse complement strand
TATTTACCTTTTAAAATCTCTTAAACCACTTTGACTACTTTGACCTTTTGGGGCTTCTAGATGACATATGAGGGTCCTCCAACTTCGTAAGGCCATAAATCTCAAACTGTGAGGAGTTATGTGACATTCCACATACCACCAAAAATGGAATGACATGTACTATCCATATAGAATATTATTACCTTCAAATATAGAAAAAATCATACCATTATCCATCAAACAAACTTGGGTCCATTACCCAAACCTGGGTTCTCCAACTTCACATGGTCATAACTCTCTAACCATGAGGAGTTATGTGACTTTATACATACCACCGGAAATGTAATGACAAACACTATCCATATAGGATAGTTTCCCTGACAAATTCATTGTCCTTCATCTCATTATTCCATAATTAAGCATGGGTTCTCTTACTTCGCAAAGCGTCTTCCCGTGAGGACTTTCACCCTAAAGGGACCACTTTGGAGTTCATCCATATTTACTTCTTATCAACCATGAAAAAACAATAATGATTCATATTTACATCAAACAATATTGGGTCCATTACCCAAACCTTTTTGCTACAGGGCTTTCTTCAAGTGTTGACATCAATAACAACCAACCTTAATCAACATTTTCAAAGGCTACAAAGTATAGGATACTTGTTGCTGGAAGGGCTCTGAACCATTTCCTGAATTCACCTGCAATACTTTGTGAAAACAATCTCATTTTTTCATCTTCATAATCTACTTCTTCTATGTCCACAAAATCATTGAACCAGTCCAAGTGTTTTTGGGCCGACACATTCTCTTCAGCATCATATAACTTAATTATTTGATTGTAGTTCTGAGGTAAATCATGTAACTAAGAAGGTAGGACAAGGGGTGTAAACCTAGCCTCCATATCTGCAGGAAGAATTTGAAGTGGATGATTGTTCTAGGTAGGAATAACAGTGAGTTTAATAGGGGTAACTAAAATCAACTCTTGGAATTTCCTCTCATCAAAGATGATTTCATTCGAATTATATTCAAATATGGATCTGAACAAAGTTTGTTCAAATTTCAAATCAAATTCAAGGTCTTCAATGCTTTTTACTCTGTCTTTGGGTAAAGATAGATTTATGTCCAGATGGGAAACTGGGCTTATTTTCTTTTCTTTTCTCTTGTGTACAAGTTTTTTAGGATCAGACACATGGATTATTGTTTTTGGGTCTGGGTTTCTTCTGGTATAAATTTTCTTGGGAGCTAGGATTTCTTGTTCAAAACTACTTTATGCTACTAATATTTCTTTAATGAAGTAGCCAGGGTAAATTTAGGTTAAACCAATAAGATGTTTGATTCATTATTACCCTCAAGAATCAAATATGAATATTTTAGTCATTCCTTTCCCAGGGAAAATATTCAGTTTCGTCCCTAGCAACGATGCAAAAATGATAGCACTCTGTAAATTTGTTTTGGCTAAGAAAACAAATAACAAAGGTAAACTAAAAAACACTTTGGAATTGGGTACTAGCCTACTCAACTCTGAGTGGGCTCTCTCATGTAACTTGGTCTCTAACAAACAAATTTTATTTAACAAGTTGATGGCTAGGTTTTGTTTCTTTGAAAGGGTTTTGTATGATTCTGTTGGAAAGAAAGAGGAGGGATACTTAGGGCTATGGATTCAAAATTCTGAAAATAAATGAAGGCACTGAATGGTAGGTAGAACTCTCCAGAGGATAAAGGCTAAATGAGGTGATGAATCTGAGTTATAAATTGTAATTCACATGGTGTAAGAAGAAAGGAGAAACATATAACTACACTAGAGCATAAAATAAGATGAATTCTGAATTAGTTAGGAACAACTTAACATAGTTTAAATTTATTAAGTCGAGAGCATCACAAGATGAATTCTAGACCTTTAAATATCCAATTTAAACAAAAGACAATGAAAATGAAATCAAGAACACAGGAAATACATACGAAGAAAGAAGGCGAATATCAAACCACCACCATTAGAATATTTTCGTAGAAAATTCAGGACATCGGTATGTGCATTCCATTTAAATTTAGAAAATTACATTCAGGTTCCCAAATAGCTATATCTTGTGCCCTTGCACTTCTGCCAACCCTTAATACATTTGGAACTCCTAATATTTATACAATCTAAGTTCCTTTGGTTTGAAACCGATTACAATGATAAGAAAGAAACATTATGGTTTGAAACTGATGACAATGATAAGAAATAAAATGTTACAGTTTGAAACCAATTACAATGATAATAAATAAATTTTTTGGTTCAAAACCGATTACAATAATAGGAAAGAAAGCGTTCACAAAATCTAGGGTCCGACTCTTTCAGCAGTTCGGTCCTTTTCTTATCCTTTTAACTCTGCCTCGACCTTTCATATGCTTTTCTATCCTTTATTGACATCTAGACACCATCTACTAGGCCTCGAAAAATTTCATTTTGTCTTACCCAGCCAAACTATTTCCTTCCATTGGAAATCAGATGGAATGTCGTAATCTTTCATCTCCTTTATCATAATCTCCAGGTCAATGCAAGAAGCATATGACATGACTAGAAACCCTATCTTGAGAGTTTTTAATTGATTTAGGATCTTAAAATCGATAGTCAATGTGTCAACCAAGGTGGCTCCTTTCAAATTCTCCTCTAGGGTTTTAAACTTAGAATGATCCATTCTACACTGAGTCAAATGAGTATTGTATTCTTCCTAGTCATACAATTTTCCATTACCATCCCAAAATGGTGGAATACCTTTGATAAACAATTCTTCAAATAAATATTTAAACTCTTGTATACTCTGCTCCATTTGTTCTTCTTTAGCTTGAATTGATTTCAAAATTTTATGCTTGGCAATAACCCTCCTAGCCCAAATAATCAATGTAGTTTTGTCCTTAAACCCAATGGTTTGAAGGTCTACAATAGGAACAAAGTTGAGTAAATTTATGGTGTTTTGAGTTCACTCTGATGGATTTTTGGCTAAGGTTTCATTTAAAAAGGTACACTTATGTCTGTTTGTAATGGATATGTTGTCTTTATCCTTAATGAAGTTCAAATATGATTTGAATTTGGCAGCTTCAACAACTATAGAGTCCCAAATGATCTGCTTGTCCCCTTGTAACAGACCTTTGCCTCTTAAGCTCACTTTCAATTTATTTATTCTCTCTTGCAAGACTGCATTCTCCTTTTGAAATTGGGCTATCCTTTCATCCTTTGCATGCATCTCCTGCTTTAATTTCTCTATGCTTTCCTTCAGTCCTTTGATTTCTCCTTCCTTCAGGCAAACTTGTGACATAGCCTGGATAATTCCTTCAATATTTGATCTAATTTCTACAGTAGGAGATGAAACCATAACCTTATTTAGAAATTATTTCCTTTCCTGCGACCATTTCACATTTTCTTGTTCCCACTGCAACACCTTAGCTTTGTAGTCTAGTGTCTCTTCACAAAGTGTTTCCTTTTCCTGTTCCATAAATACCAATTCTGTTGTTTGTGGGTGCTCTGTACCAGGCATTTTCAATCTCTTCTTCAAACTTTGCATTATTTTGTCTTTCTCATGTAATGAAGATTTCACCCGTTGGGAACCTTCAGAATCCAGCCTCTTAACCTGAGTCTACCAAGCTCTGTTAGATGCCTTTTCTTCCCTCAATTGTCCTTCCAATTTTTCTGCATAAGATGATAGTTTTGAAATCTTCAAGTTTAAACTCAAGTAATCATAATATAACATGTCACTAGTCTGCTTGTGGAATTTTACCTTGTCTGGGGCACTTATCCTGTCATATTTTATCTTTATCTTAGAAAAAATTTCTTCTTCTACAACTGCAATGTTAAAAGTCCTCTTCTCAACATCTCTTAATGTGAACAAAGAAGATTTATGCTGAGAGACCTTCTCTACTTCAAGAACTAAATCCCTCATCTCACCTAAAGCTATATTTCCCTTCTCAGCATACTTTTTTTCCAAATCTTCTCTAGAATGATAATCTGACTCAAATGTTTGATCAAAAATGTATTTCTTACTGCTAAAGGTTCTTGAGCTACCTTCACTTTGGAGTTTATTTTCTTCTTCAATCTCTACATTGCTAGTTCCACTTTCCACCATATTTAGATTTTCTTGATCTATGGACTCTTTATCCTCTAAATCCACAACCTGTGTTGGTTGTGTAACCTTCATCTTATTTTTGATAGTTTGTTGGTCATCAATGTCCATAGACTCTTAAATTATTCTCTTGTTGTAAACACTTGTTTTAGGAATTTTAATCATCATCTTCTGAGGATCTTGTTGTGTTTGAATTGGTTGCATGGTTGCTTCCACTTGCCGTGTTTGAATTGGATGCAGGGTCAATTCCACATCAACATAGACTTCTAGATTCACTAACTTATCAAAACCTTCAACTTGTTCATGCTCATAAGGAGCATTTTTGTTCATCTATCTTCTTTTGGATATGATCTAGTGTGGGTCATACCTTCTTCCCTGTAACTCTGCAAAACCAAACTCTTTGAGCTTTTCTTGAACCTGAGATAAACATGATTTAGATTTGACAACAAAGGGGCCAATGAAAAAAGGGAACTTAAGGTTGGAGGCTCTGTGCAACTTTAGGAAATTCTTTGTTTAAGATGTAATTCTCGGTCTGATGAATTCAACGGAAAAGATCCTAGGGGTTAGAAAAATAGGCAATAGGTAAGGGGATTCATGAAAACCATAAACCCAGATTATTATTGAATGCTGGGTCACTTCCACATCAAGACAAACTTCTAGATTCGCCAACTTATCAAAAACTTCAACATGTTCATGCTCATAAGGAGCATTTTTGTTCATTTGTCTTCTTTTGGATATGATCTGGTGTGGGTCATACCTTTTTGCCTGTAATTGTGCAAAAACAAACTCTTTGAGCTTTGATTGAACCTGAGAAAAGAATGATTTAGATTTGAAAAAAAAGGGGCCAATGACAAAAGGGAAATTAAGGTTGGAGGCTTTGTGCAACTTTAGGAAATGCTATGTTTTAGATATAATTATTTTCCTAATGAATTCAAGGGAAAAAATCCTAGGAGTTAGAAAAACAAGCAATAGGTAAGGGGATTGAGGACAATCATAAACCTAGATTATTGTTGAATGCATGAATAATACCCAATATCCCACTCTATTTCCTGGATTTGGCTATAGATAACTTCTCATGTCATCCATAACTCTAGGCAGGCTAGTATTGAAAATCAGACTATAAATCATGGACATGACTTTGCTAATGAAGATGAGCAATGTGATTCTTTTGCATTTAGTTGACACAAATGACGCTTCAGGAAATTCTCTATTGTTACTTTCTAGGAAGAGTTTCAACATATAAGTATAGCATCTGAAATGTCTCAGGGAATGGAAATTTACCAGTTGTTTATGAAAAGTATCAACTAGGAATTTATCAAAGTTAATACGGAATTACATACCAGAATCTGACTTCAAAAAGATCAAAAGGAAACCGAGCATGACTTCAACCACATATTTGTCACTGCATAAACCAAATATTTGACTCAATAGGGAGCAGACCCACTGGACTGCCATGACCATTAGATTTACATTCATTGGCAAAGACAGACTTTCTGAAAACTATTCAGGTTTGACAATTTGTTGTAAAAACAACCTTCGGACCTCTGACAGACATTACCTATATACCCTAATCAATTTCTCTTCATTGAATGGTTCAAAATTTGTAGAAAAAGAGTCTGGTATACCGAGGGATTGTCGAATTGACAGTCTGTCTATCCTACACAAGACCTGGGACCCCTCTTTATTGACAACGACTCTTTCTTCATGAGAATATTGCTCGGCGGACCAACCTATAAACTCAGGGAATGAGAATGCAATTTTGACAGCATAGGGTACTATGGTGGCCTGGACTACTTCTAGAAATGATATACTTTTTCCAATTATATCAGACAAATTTCTTCTGGACACTGATATAGGGGAAATGGTGATTTCAACATTGGAAACATTTACGTCTTTGTCAATTAGGGCTTCTCCAATTGTTGTGCGGTCTTGTTCTATCACTGAGGTTATAATGGGATCCATGGTTATGATGTAAATACCTAGAAACAAGAAGAAATGACATGCAGATGGTTTAATATTGGGAGACGGTGGTCGCTTCAAGGTTCTAATGGCTCCAGTATTCAAAATAAATAAATAAATGAAATAAATCAACCGACGACCTTTTATACTTTTCAACTTTTCCATGGTGTGACAAAGTGGTTTTGATGAAATCTGCCTTTCATTTTGCAATGCGCTTGGTGATTCCATGTACCCTCGCGAGAAACACATGGTTTAAATTGTGGGACCTCTTTTAGGTGTTATACTCCATGCAAATTCAACCTTCGCAACTGTCCCGGACCATTGATCTCGACGGATCATGTTCAATGACATTTCGGGCCCAATAAACTTGCATACTCCACCAGATTTAACATTTCCTACCATCTTTAGACACTCTCTTATTTTATCTGACTTCCCAATCAATTAGTGAGTCTACAAAAATTTTCGAAACCTGACCTTAAGAAACAAAAATTTTATTGGTGACTAATAGATGCTATGCTCAGCCACATTGTTCGTTGATGGCTCTAGACAAACGCCACCTGTAGACACCAGTTGACCCTCGGGCGAATAAATGACCCAAGCAGTAGAAGCCAAGTTCCATGTATGACGATTGGAACCATCTACAAATCCTAAGAAAACAGATGGCGTCATTGACATCTTCCAACCAAGGGAAAACTTGATAAGCATACCGAATGATGCAAAGGAAAATATATATACACTAATATACACTAGTATACAAAGAGTTACGCCAAAGATTTTTAGGGATCAAGAATAATATATTTTGAGATAGAGCCCATTTCTGGGCTCAACCAACATGTTACCTTCATAGTCTTCTAACTCGTAGGCTCCTTTTTCCAAAACATGTCACACGATATAAGGACCGTTTCACATGGGATTAAAATTTCCTTCCCCTAGTGGTTCCTTGGCTTGATCATACAAGAGGACTAAGTCACCCTCAATGTACTGTCGAGGACAAAAAGACTTATCATATTGCACCTTAACACAATGTGTATTCACTTCAATATCCATAGAGGCATCTTGACACTTCTCATCTAGATGCTCTAGGTGTATGAGGTGCTTCTCGAGATTGGAAGTGTCAGGTAGGATCTTAACTACCAACTTAAGAGAAGGGATCTTACATTCAATAGGGAGAATCGACTCCACAATGTGTACTAACTGGAAAGGACAAAAGCTAGTAGAATTATTTACCGAGGTTCGGTAAGCCCAAAGTGCAGGATAAATTATAAGATGCCAGTCAATTTTACTCTGGATGACATTTTTCTGCAAAATGGTCTTGAGAGACTTGTTGATGGCCTCTACTTGCCCATTTTCTTGGGGGTAATAAGGGGAATAATGATCATTCTTAAAACCCATCTTCAATGCTAGATCTTCCATCATCTCGTTCTGAAAGTGACTTCCATGATCAGTGAAAATATCCTTTGGGATTCTAAACTTGGCTATAATATGGTTGAATACGAATAATGTTGCAGTATTACCATCATATTTAAAGTTAGTCATGGCATATTACCACTTAGTAAAGTAATCATTGTCCATGATAATATGTTGATGTGACCCAACCGAGGCTGGGTTGCAGTCCATAAAATCTACCGCCCACTTGGTGAAGGGACCGATGGTAACGACTGGATAAAGGGGGCCTAGATGTGAGCGCATATTCCTATCGAACACCTGGAAAGGGTGACACTTCTTTACCACTTCAACAAAATATTTAAAGATCGATGACCAAAAATAACCAGCTCACGAAATATTTTGGGCTATCACAAGCCCAGATAGATGACCACCACAAGCCCCATTGTGACAGTCATTAAGAATAGTCTCATCCTCATGAGTTAAGAAACGACACAATATATTATCTACTCCTCGATGATAGAAAGTGTCACCTATAATGAGGTATTTTTTATCTTGATTACATGTACGTCCTCGATCATGTCTCGACGGGTGTTGAGGTATATTCAAGGTCTGAAGATATATTAGGATATTTCCATACCAGGGGTCCGAAGATGAGATGAGGAAAATATGTTTGTTCTTGAAAGAATCAACATGGATAACATCCTCATCTAATATAGGGAAGTCATGTATCAAATCCGCAAAAACTAGCGATTTCTTGGATTTTGCCGAAGTAAAATTGAGATCAAACTCTTGCAGAATTACAATCCATTTATTATATTTCCCCCTACGATACACCTATTAATGACATACTAAAATGAATTTACATATGAAACTACAGTATTCTTACAAAGTGGTATATAGTGCCGCAATCGTTGAACTACGTGAACGACGACCAAGGACAACTTCTCCATGTGAGAATACTTCAGCTTAGGACCGACTAGATTTTAGCTAAGATAGTAGATGACATGCTCACGAAGCTCATCATCCTCCTGAACAAGAACCATACCAAGAAATCCTTCAGACGCGAAAATACAAAGAAAATAATCCCTACAGTAGTCAGGAGGCTTCAACAAAGGCGTCGATACCAAGGCCTTATTAAGAGCATCGAAGGATTCATTAGCTCACTCATCCCATATAAATGGAGTATCCTTCTTCAAGCGATGCATAAAACCCTTAGTAATTTTGGCATAGTTCACTATAAATCGACGTAAGAAATTGGCTTTCCCTTGTAAACCTTGAAGTTGACGTATATTGTGTGGGGGAGTAAATCGAAGTATTTCCTCAACCTTCATAGGATCCACCAAGATCCCATTCTCAGAAACTAAGAACCCTAAGAGATGACCAAACCTTACACAAAAGATGAACTTATGAGGGTTCAAATGGATGTGATAGTTACGACATCTCTCAAACACTAGTTGAAGGTGAGTAGGGTGATCCACTCTCTTGCGAGAGTGAGCAGCGAGATCATCAATATAGTCTTCGACAATGTGCTTGAGGTCATGAAAAGAAAAGGTCATGGCATGTTGGAAGGTTGCTTCGACGTTTTTAAGGCCGAAAGGCATTTTCTGGTATGAAAAATTACATCAATGAAAAATAAATGTCGTCTTATGTTTATCCTCAGTTTTAATTTTAATTTGATTATACCCTGAAAATCATTCCATAAAAGAGAAAACTTCGCTTCCCGCACACTCATCGAGAATCTGATCAATGAAAGGTGTCGAGAAGTTGTCTTTCGGAAAGGCCTTGTTCAGGTCTCCAAAATCCATACACACTTGGATAGTTCCTTGATTCTTATTCATAGGAACAATATTGGATACCCATTCAGTCAAAGGAACCGGGTAGATGAAACCAACATTAAGTAGTTTCTCCACCTCTTCCTTAACAGCAGGGGCCTTCCTAGGATTAATAACTCTAATAAGTTGTCAAACAGGCTTGGCATCCAGATAGGTATTAATCTCATGTTTGAAAATACAAGGGTCGATTCCTGGCATCTCTTCATAAGACCAAGAGAATACATCGTGAAACTCTTTGAAGAGATCGATGTAGATCTAAACTTATTTAGGCGAGAAATCTGCACCGATATAAATGTTTTCAATCTTACCAGGAATACGAGAGATGTCGATCGTGACGGTAGGGGAAATATTCACCATGTTCCCTTTGGCATAAATTCCATGCGTACCAAGTGGGACCATAGCGTGACTGACCATCTCACTCAAAGTGGATCGAAAATCATACTGCTCGATCCTAACAAGTTTAGGGAGAAAATAAGAGCGATGATGCATATCATCCCATGGCCTGTTGGGACCATTCATGGCCTCAATGATGGATTCATCCAAAGGTAAATTATCATTGAGGCAGTCATGTGAACAAGATGATGAAGTGTCCCATATGGGCTCAAGAATGGGATCCTCCTCATCTGTATGTGAGGAGACAGGATCCAGGTCAATAATAGAGTTGAGGACAGCTTGATACACAACCTCTATTGTTGATGGTGGCATGACCGTTCCAGTGTTTGAATGACTTTCACCCAACGGATTCAGGGAAGGTAGATTCCAAGGGTCATTAATATATGAATTTCAGAAAGGAACGGACCTCATATACGACAAAGAATCACTAGAAATTGTATAAACATGATGAATTGGTGTCGTGAAGTCAAAAGTACCCATGAGAGAGAAATACATTCTGACACCAACATTCTTAGATGTCAGATGATAACTTTCGATCATGAGGATCGAGGGTCCAACCGATGCATTGGGACTAGCGTATGAAAAGTAAAAATTATCAATCATCACGATCTTCCCCTGGTGAGGAAAACATAAAGTACAAAAGATGAACGATATGACCACAATCATAGCATAGGTCCAATTATTCCCTAGTAATAAGTTATAGTCAAGGGGTTCATCAACCACCTCGACATCAACCTCCACTGTCTTTCCCCCTAACTGGACTAGGAAAGAGGAAAGAATACCATGGGGTAGAAACAAAGGACCATTAAATGCGGTCAACATGGTCATGGACTAGGAAATCATAGGAGAACCAATATCCTTCCAATAGGTTAGGGAAATCATGCACATCACAATGCCTTCATAAATAACAATAGGTTTGAGGGTATACTTTGAGTAGTCCACATGGATTTGAAAATCCACGTGGTAAGGCATGCGAGAATGAACATTTGTGACATCAAACTTGATAACCTTAGAGCCATATGGTTCTAGAGCTCCTAATGCAGATAACAAGGTGTTCCTTTGATAAGGACATGTCTGAATTACCTCCAAAGAGGACATCGAACAAGGGGTTTGACCGAGATCCTCAACAATGGAATAATTCTGGGAAACTATAGAATTAGAATTGTGCATAGAGCATTTAAGTACTCCTTTCAGAATATGTGGAAAAGGATATGGATTTTAAATATGCAAAGGTTTATCCAAAGGGGGGAGAGACTCTGGACTGGGAACAATCGGTGAAGAGTTATAATACTGATATCTAGTGGCTACATGAATCTAAGAGTTGACCATGTTCATGCATAGACGATCATCGTCTTGCACCAGGGAATTTTGATTTCCACTAGGTGCATTTCCAGTGTTGGAGGAGCTCGAGGCCATGTTTTTATTATGTGGAAAAGGGTTTGTCAACACATCGGGCGATTGGGATAAAATCCTTGCAGCTTCCTTGAGTTTGGGGCATAAATGAGTAAGGTGATCACCAGAGCAAATTTTACAAGGAAACTTCACCTTCCTCTTCTCTCTGTTTCTCTCACCAGCATTAACCTTGAATCTCTCATTGTTACCATTTTCCTTGAGTTAATTGTCGTTCCTCCCACCCTTACAGTTACCATGTCCTTTCTTTATATTCCTGCCTAGTTGCTGGTTACCAGTTGGGCTGGTCGACAACTACACAGAATGTACATCCACCGACTAAGTGGGAGTAGAGGAAGCATACAAAGTTGGTCCTACTACAGACTGGCTTAGAGACAACCCTTTCAACTGATTTTCCACCAAGTGTACAGAATTAGCATTTGTGGAGGCTATAATTCCATTGATATGAGGCCCAATATTTTGTCTCGTGTCGTAGTTTGACCTCAGTGCATCAGGAAGAATTTTGTATAACATACCAGATTGGGAATAAATGAGATCCAGTTGCTGGGCCTTGAAAATTGCTTCCTCCTCAAAGGTTACTTCGGATGTAGAGACATCCTTTGAAATGTAAGGAAATAGGGATTTCAAAAACCATTCCAATAGGAACTATGGAGGAATTTAAGCCTTGATCAACCTCTTTCATCTACACCACTCTTATATGTGATATGACAAATGGGTGGCCTTGTTTTGGCTAAAGGTCAACAAGAGTTATATGCCAACGTCATAACGAACTGACAACTGAAAGTGGTTGAGGAAGACTAGAACCATCTGATTAAAGGTGCCATATGTCCCCCGTGGTATCTCGATATACCATTTCATGACAATCCCCGTGAGGGTGTATTGAAATAGCCTCAAACAAATAGAGTCATCATTTAAAGAGTTTGATGAGCACCAAAGATGAAAAGTGGCAATGTGATCACTAGGATCCTCACCGGTTTTTCCCTCGAATTTCAAAATATCCAAAGGAATCTTAGTGGGAATGGGAGGCCATGATGGGTCACGACGCACCAGGTCATTCATCAACTTTGAAAAATATGGCAGGTTGAGCGTGGCCAAAAAAGGGAGACGAGGTTGCGACATCTTAGCCCATGCACCCGAGAAAGATTGTTGTTGAGGAATTCCACCTCATACAGGGTTATGGTATAGACCATAGTCTTGTTTGGGGTTAAAGTACCATCCTCCAAACTGATTCATGAAGGGTGGGTTGGGCATCATTCCCGTAGGAACAATATAATGTGGGTTGTAAACATTTCCCCTGGCTATATGAGCTCTAGGATGGGGGTTTCCCATGGTATGAAAATGACCTCCCCAAGGTTTAAATCCAAAGGATAGAGGTGGATTCGTCATACCAAAAGTGTTTGACAGAATTGAGGTAGAGGGGGTGTAGGTAAAGGACAAAACATAAGAAATATCTTGTCTTCCTGGTTGACTAGTCCATCTAGGATTATTATGACCAATATTAGACCCAAAAGAGAAAGGAGTTTGGCCCCTGAATGAAGGATTCACTTGGGGAATTTTCATTCCACCAAGAGATACAAGAGTATATGGAGGAGCCATGCCCCAAGGTCCAACACTAGGATTCGTATTCATTGCTGGAACAGAGGACGAAATTTGTGATGTAATATTAGGAATATCATAAGAGAATTGGGTAGAGGTTGAAGGTATGAACTAAGAATTATATCCTGACAAACCAAAAAGAGACCCAAAAGGGTTCGTTCCTATAGGATAAGAAACAACCATAGGCCTAATAGGAGTGGCGACGACAATCTCTGACACTACAACCATAGCAACGAAAGTAGTATAAGGAGTTTCTTTAACTACAATAGGTGTGGGAGTCAAAGGAATCCCACTATATTTTTTACTCAACTCAGTACTCATACTTGTGTACTCACAATTCTGATAGGTGGAGGTGTGTGTACCACTTTTGATAATTTTATGCCTTTTATAAGGCAACGAATCAATATGCGGTGGTAACTTCAAAAAACAACGAGACTGGCAGAGAGGTTGGTCTGTCTCCACGATGAATCAAGACTTGAGAGATATAAAACAAAGTCCTGAGGCCAAATATCAACAAAGAGAACACCAAAAGAAATAAAAATCCAAATGCACACAAAATGGATACAATAGCTGAAAAGGGCCTCCCACACTAGAGATGGTATGTCTTTCCCAAGTGGGGCCTAAGACTCCCTTCTAAATATTGGAGGTATCATAATCAATTATAAGGTCCATTGTGGGCTTAAAAGTGTAGTCGGTCAGATCCCCCCTAGAGAGTTAATCCTCCATAAAGGTTGTATTGTTTCCAACCCTTATCTGACTCATGGTACTCACAGAATAACCCCTGCAAGTAATCTATGTGGTACCTATTTCAAGCAACTGGAGTCACCACGATACAACCAATGCGCATGAGACAAATTGTAAGTCAGGTCCACCGTATGGGTAGGGTAACAAATATTGAAATATTGAAAGCACTGCCTCTCAAGGAGGTAAAGGTACTAGAAAGACCCCCAAATATGAATAGATCCCTAGAAATATCTCTAACACTAGGAAGGTATTAGAGGGCTATCTCTGGAACCAACTTCGTGTGACCTCATGCTTATCTCTAGTGTGAGTAGAGAATCCCGACGACACCAATTATACAATGGATTTCACCACTCCCTTATTCATACACATATGTCGAGTTTAATGGCCTTGGATATGTTTACTCACAAAATCCTATTCCAAGGCCCTATATCCTAAACTAGTTTTTGTACTCCTGAAAATAAAATCCTTACTAATCAATTTTAAATTAATCAACGTTAATTTTAGAGGCTTTGTTTACTCAAAAGGTGTGAAAGTGAAACTAGCGATGTTACGACTCAGCATATAAAGAAAATTAATATGAATATAATGCAAAGTCTAACTTCAATTCTCTAAAATAATAAGATCTCAAAATACAACTTTCAATTCAACACAATAATTCAAATAAGGTGCAATCTTTCCATGAATGTCGAAATTGATACTAAGCAACCAATCAAAGTAAATGCTAAAAAATGCAAAATATCTCTTTTTGTATTTTAAATATAAGGAAATGAAAATGAAAGGACTGAACATAATCCTGATAAATAGACCCTATTGCAAGAAAAAGAAATCAATCCAAGAAGGATACCAACAAGCAAACACCCATACCAAGTCTCAAGGACAACCAATGAAAAATATAACAAGAAAGAAGAACCGCCCAAAAATCCAACCGAAAAGAGGTTTCCTATTCTTCTGATAGTAATAAACAGTCTTTGCAAAGACTGTAGAAGACTCAACAACCATAAAAACTCACCCAACAACCACCAAACCAAGACAAAATGCTCAAAAAGTTGGTGTACGCGATTGTTCAGGGAAAAGAGGCGTATGTACGAACCCTATAGGAGGAAATCTCATGTATGTACACGTATGTCTAGGGAAAACCCATGTACAAGTGTCAAAACACTGCCATGGAAAGGATAAGGCCAAGAAAAATCATATAAAAGGCAAAAAAGGATGTTAAGCACTCAGACGACAAGGAAACACAAGTGAACATAGAGCAATTGAAGGAGAAAAACAATCCAACCCCAAAACAAAATAGAATATTAATTCCTAGTATGGTCGCTAATTCTGTTACGAGGAAAATCACTCTATGGCATGGGGTAAACCACAAGAGACAAAAATGACTGCAAAAATCAACCCTAATACCAAGTGTGCTATATAATTGAAATGCCAACAAGACAAGATAAAGAGCCTACCTCATCTGGATGTGCGATGAATACCATCGTTGAGGACGAGACCCAAAGGAATACACTTGCAACTTGTCCTCAACAACCAAGATATACAAGAATATGGTGATAATATATGAAGTTATCACATCAAATAACATAATCCATCAATATTAAAAATAAATACTCCCATGGAATAGCAATTCAAATATTTGCAAGACATTAATTGGACGGAAAAATATTATTTCTATTAATAAATGATCCACAAAAGTGTATGAATAACAAACTCATGTGTCGACATGTGTCCAAATCGAGAAAATGAGTCCCTTCTAGCTAGGCCTCCACCACTTTAATCCTCAACCAAATGCAATCTCATATAAGGGAGACAATGAGGTTATCCAACAATATGGGAAGAGCTTCGAGGTTGAACAATGTGTTCAAAATTAAAAGGAAAAAGGGATGCAGACTCATATGCAAAGTGAATAATTTCCCCAGAGTATATTTTCTCTCAAGAGTTTAATTCTCTCTTCCCCCACGACTGATCTAGATTTTATGAGCATATCGAAATGAATATAGATTATTAATAGGTGCTTAACACAAAATAACAAAGATACAGTAAAACTGGTTTTCTATTCAATAACGAAATAAGATGAAACTGTAAAATGCAGCGAAAACAAGCTTGTTGGAATGGTGGCAGCTTATCTCTGAGAAGAGATGTGATGACTGTGCTCATTCGCAAAAAGATGACTACAATGAGCCTCTAAAGGAATTTTTACAATAAGAAGGAATGTCAAAAACCCTAGACATCCAAAAACCTAACCCTAGGAGATGAAGCGCCAAAAGTCATGTGGGCCTCGTTTGGGTAAGTTAGGACATCAACTTCCCGGGGTCGTAACTTTTGCATACGATCTCCGTTTTAGGCGTATGATAGCCTGTTCGAAGGGTATCGTCGAGGAGATTCATTTTAGGCACAATATCAAAGGAACTTACATATTGTAAACCTGTTTTCCCAAAAAAACATCGTTTAGGGCCTCAAAATGGCCCCGGAAGTTAAAAACTGCTAAAAATAGTAAATTGCCAAAATTGCCAGAAAAATATTTTGAGCCAGTTGGAAAAGGTGGGTGGCCACCAATATCCACTTGGATCAATCCTCCCTCCTTAGTAATCAATGTTCTCCATTTCCTTGAGATCCCCCATCAGATGAGGAAATTTATGCTGAATTTGGCCTCAGGTGAGCCACTTGCCTTGGTGTAGGAGCTACCTTGCTTTGATGACTCGATAAAGATGGATCCTTTACTATTGATTTCCATTGATCTGTGCATCCACAATATGATCATTATATGCATGTTGTATGCATTCGGGGTTGATCTCAGTTGGTGTCAGCTGTTTTGCTACTTCTGAGGTGTCCAATAATGGTGGGAAATAAGGGCGAAGGAGATCCACGTAGAACACTGGGTGCAGGCCAAGGAAAGGATGAATGTAGAGATGAAAAGAATTATCCCCCACGGCCTTGGTGATGGTGTATGGCCCATAACGGAGTGGGTGAAGCTTCTGATGGGGTCCTGTAAGGCATTCTTTCTACAAGTGCAACCAAACTTTGTCGTCCACCTGAAACTTATGTGGCACTCGATGTTGATCATGGCATTGTTTGTACTTGTCATTGGACTTTTGTAGGATATCCTGAACCTATTGACGGATGTGCTAGATCCTCTCAATGAACTGGGTGGGTTTGTCATCTTTCGTTGGAGCAGGAGATGAGTCGATCGAGGTGACCACAAGGGGAAGTGCAAAATCTATGGGACCCAATGGTTGGAATCCCAACCCCACCTGAAAGGGGCTGTGACCAGTTGAGCTATACAGGGATCATTTGTAGCTATTATGGACATATGGAAGACTCTCATCCCATGTGCGAGGGTGTTGTGAATTATACATGTGGAAGATATGCACAATCATTTGATTTACGACCTCGGTTTGGCCATCTGTCTACGGGTGGAAGGCCATGGATTTGGTGAGCTTGGAGTCCAACAGTGACCAGAGGCTCGACCAGAATATACTGATAAATCAACTGTCCCGATATGAGACAATGGTTTGTGGGATTCCAAAATGTATCCAGACTCGTTCAAAGAAGAGCTTGGCAGTGGCCTCTGCTGTGATGTTCTTCTTGAAGGCAACCAAAATCATCATCTTATAAAAGCGATCAACAACCACAAAAACAAAGTCATTTCCCCACTTGGTGGATGGGAGGCTCGACATGTAGTCCATTGAGATGGATTCCCATGGCCTGTCAGGAGTAGGAAGAGGGGTGTACAGGCCCTGTTTCTTAGTGGTTGGTTTGGCAATCACGCAGGCAGTGCAGGACCTGATATACTTGTTGACCTCCTGTCAAAGTTTCGGCCAGTAGAAATGTTTTTGTAGCATCGCCACCATATTTTTGACACCGAAGTGTCCTTCCACCCAAATGTAGTGGGATTCCCAGATAAGCTTTGGTCACTCACTTGATGGAACACAGATATGGCAAAGACGACACAACAACCCATCCTGAATATGGAAATTATCGAGAACTGCATTTGCCCCCAACATTTGGTAGGTGGAGGCGAAGTTTGGGTCTGTCTCATAGAGTTGGGGACATCCATAGGTCTCATGGCCACAAGATTCTAGCACCATGGTGAGTGTAATGACTGGCGGTCTGCTGAGTCAATCAACGACGCGATTGGTGCTTCCAATTTTATACTTGATGTTGAGGTGGAATTGCTGCAAATATGTGGACCACTTTTGTTGGCGGTCATTCTACAATTTTCCTTATGTCTGCATTAACTGCAATGGCTTATCATCAGTGTGGATGACTGTCTCCTTCCAAAGAATGTAGTGTCTCCACTCGCGGCAGGCTTTCACAATGAAGTACATTTATTTTTCATAAGTAGGTGTTGATGGGAGAAAACGACCGTCCATCAACTGAGAGAGTGGAACCGGTCCGAGGTTGTCTAATAACCCAAGCCGTTTGGAATGAACCACCCTGACAGGTTTAGCGGCTCTGTTAGCCGATCTAAGGTCCTAAGAAAACAAAAAGGAAAAACTACTCTAAACTAACTAATCTAACTAAAAATAACTATTAAACAAACTAAACTAATCTAACTAAAACTAACTATTAAACAAACTAAACTAATCTAACTAAAAAAAATAAAACAAACTAATAAACTAATCTAACTAAAAGTAACTATTAGACAAACTAAGTAATCTAACTGTTCTATATACACAATCTACTAACTAATACTATACTAACTCTAACTAATTAACTATCTAACTACTAACGAAAATATAACTTATTCACAAAATGTACAATATCTACAATTTACAGATTTGAATAAAACCTGAAAAACTCGTTTGCATTCTGTCCTAAGGCAGAGAGATATATTTTTGTTGATTTTATAATTTTATGAACAAGAAATAAAACAAAAAAAACTAACTAAACTAAGCAACTAGTATACTAATTTTAACTACACATCTAACTAAACATATATCTAACTAAAATACTAAACAGATTAATGAAAATAAATCACAAACTGACCTGGAGAAACGCTCCAGATTTTTCCTTTGTATGATGATTTTCTAAGCTGATCGGAGGGAGGAAACCCGCGCTGAATAATCTAGGAGCTTCTCGTAAACGATAGCTACAGTTCTCTTCAAGTATGTTTACAGGACAAACAAGACATAAAAATCACAACAATCATATGATTTATAAATCTCCACAATTAGATAAACCCGTATGAAAAGACTTATACGAAATAATTCAATTGATGAAGAAGAGAAATCTGTCATTCATTAACTGAATCAAATAATTGTTGTGTTTTTAAAAGTTGAAAGAACTCAGACATGGATCATATTAATTAAATCACATCATTATGAAAAAGACTATGATAGCAAAAGTAGTTTATAATCAATTATTAATGACATGCATAAACTTGAAACAAAAAATTGATATTATGAAAGCGAAAGTTGTAGCAGAACATCAACTTCTGTCTCAGTTTGTATTAGAAATCCATAGCTTGGTTCTCCCACAAGTGAGGATGATCCTTATTACAAAAAATAATAAGTATTTAAAGAGCTTCCACAGGGTAAAACCTCCCTGTAGAAGTTATCAAACTGTTTACAGAAAATCTGGGAAAATATCCCAAGTTTAACTAAACTAAGAAACTAAAAGACACAAATATTCCCCTAGCCTGTCCAGCATGTCCCATGCAATTCGAATTTACCTAAAACAGGTCAAAAATGGACAAGTTAGAAGAATCTTTTATTAATAAAATGATAGAAAATTAATTCTATAGACTAGCTACAAAATCTTGCGATTTTGTAGCTGGTCTAAATAAGACAAAGAATCAACATTAAAATCGATTGAAAATATTTTAAAGAATTAGATTCAATTAACATCCAATAACTATTTGAAAACAAATCATTTAATTTAAAATTGTTATACCATTCGAAATCAAACAGGATCAAGATTGATCAAATGAATACAGAGATATGCGTACTCTGTTTCTTTTGTTACCACAAAATCGAACGAACAGAATCATAATCCAGCAGTTGTGGAATCGTTTGATATCAATTTGAAACAGATGTAATCAAAACAAATCGTAGGCAATTGTTAAACATGAGATACGATCGAATCCAACAAGATCACTTTCAAATGGTTATAACTGTAATGTCATAGCAAACGATTCATGCCACGAGTGGATTAAACCAACACTGGCGCAAAAATCAATTCAAATAAAATCATAAATTGGTAACAGAATTCGTAAGGATTATCCAATCGTTTGTTATTGCAAATTGGGCAAACAAGATCGATTGACTTTGATCAAAATCGTTCCATTCAAATGAATTATAATCGGATTTAACCAATTCGTTTCGCATATTAAACTCAAACAGAGCAGCATTTATGGTGCAAATCCAGCAAGCGAATCGAACATCTGGAGTTTAACATAGTCATTGCAAATCATACTCGTTCCATGATTCGGGCATGAATATTATTTGCACAGGATTAAATGAGAGCATTGTTTTCATATGAAACAGAGTAGTTCTTTCCAAATTGAAACCGAACAGAGTTGTATTCCTGTTTTTAGAAGATTACATGACACAACATATTAAAAGATCGTAACAACCAAATTCATTGAAATCGTTCGCGAATCACAGCATACGAACCATAACGAAGTCAAATCCAAACATGATCTTATTCTAAATCTAGCATGAATACTTCTTGTTCTGAGTAGATACAAAATGAATTCAATTAAAAGCAAACCATCAATTTCGTTAACTCAATCAAACAAACGAAAACCATTCAAATCCAATAAAAATCTATCGATGGCTAAACTGGGAATGATTAACTCATGAATCTAAAACGAAATTCCATTTAATTTTAGCAAGGCGAAATGTATACATGATGAATGTCGTTATAACAGAGCCATTTCGAAATATAAACAGAGCTATTCGAAGACCAAAATCCAGTCACTATATTAATCCTGGTCATTCAAAAAGGATATCAAAGTCCATACCTGTATGGAGAGAAGATAGCTTGATCATGACAATTTGGATTTTACAACGGCTGTGGCCGATTCAACATTCTTGAAAACTATAGATCCAATTGTCTTCTACATCCTATCAGTTGCTTGGAGTTTGTCTCTCTGATTGGTCAGCATTGCAACTTGACTTTCCAGCGATTTAATTTTCAATTGGAGTATGGGGACGTCGATGTAGTATCGTTCCAACCATAAATCACATTGGTCACAGGACGACTGTGAGGGGTTTGAAAGAGAAGGTGAGGGTTTGTTCACATTACTGAGGGTTTCTTTAGGCAGTTTAATCCCACGATAGTTAGGGTTATTCTTTAGGCAAGGGGGAAGATTCGACACGAAATCATAAGGTGGATCGGGGCATAAACCCTATGAGTAAGGGTACTCACTGGCCAGGAAACTTTCTATGTAAGATTCCAAATCCTCACTAAGGATTATAGGCTTCTGCTCAACCGAGGGTTTAGGCTTATTCCTAGCCATTCTCGAAATCATCTGAGCGTTCTTTTTACCCTTGGCATAAGCAGTAAGGTTTGCCTTGGGATTTTTGCGTACAAGCCTTTTAAAAGTCTCAATCTTCTCAGTCATAGCGTCAGGTAAGTCAACATCAGGGTCGGTTGAGGGTTTAGGAGGAGGCAGTAGGACATGGAAGGGCACAAGCGGCTCAGCCTTGGTTTCATTTACCACAGGCTTGTCAACCTGGATAGGGTCTGTGTCATCAAAACCATTACGAGCAATGAAAGCTCTCCAGCTATCACCATGTAAACTCAAGTGATAAACAATGATAATTTTAATAAGACCATGGTGGAACAGGCTACTGTCAGCCTTCTCCCTTTTAAACCTTTTTGACATTTTATATAGGCTGCACTGAAAGTAAAAGGGCATATTCAACGGGTATCCCATAAAACTCATTAACAAACACAGGTGGTAGAGGAAAACGAGTACATATCGACCCTTACAGGTCACGAATTGCTTAATTATTATGAAAACGTCATGCCATCGAGGTTTTAGCATGGATATGGGCATACCTCTGTCACAAGATGTGACTTTGCACGAGACGAACAGAAGTGTCCAAGGCACCTCTTCCACTTTCAAATTTTTGAACCAACGTTGGCCCGTGGCAGGTAACCCTGTAGCAGAACTGATAAACTCCTCATTGATTTCCAATCAGATGTCACCCACCTTGGCTCTATAGCCATCAAACGTTAGGGTGAACTGTTGTGCCACATAGAGATTAAAACCCTCGAATCATTGTACAAAGGCGATCCATCCATTATCCTCCAAGTCTTTTCGGGCATTGCCAATTAATAGCAAGGCTTGGTTGTCGTTTGGCGCGATCCGCACCACAGGTGCCATGGAGCCGAGTTCACGGTAAGTCCAGGGTTTGGGTCATGGCATACATAGGAGAAGAGTGCACAAAGGTTACCTGAGCTAACAGAGGTGAACAAGAATAAGGGATAGGCATAAATGCCATCGTGCGAAGGTGGTGGAGTTTATCTCTACCATGCATAATAGTTATTGCCAAAGTACAACCGCCGGCTTATAGTTGTTCTACCCATTATATTTGAACACTCATGTCACTTGGGTGACCAATGAAACAATGGTAAGTGAATAGACCAACATGTGCAATGTTATGCCATAGTTTTAAACCATCAACATACAATTTGAAACCAATACCAAATGTTTAACCATGCGCCAATGTATTGTAACAACTTATATCAAGATTTTAACCAACGTGCCAATAGTTATGAAAACACAAACATAGGTATCACATTAAAAGATATATATGAAAGATTTAATCATAACCCCTATGTATTTTCGCGAAACCAATGGTCAAGTAGGTCAAATAAAAATGCAAATCCAAATGCCAATGCATTACAAACTCAATGAAACCAAGCCACACAATCAATCCAAGAATGAGTATAGGTCAAAAGG
>JASDQU010031064.1:7142-18911 GCA_032191745.1 Picea mariana | reverse complement strand
TCTGCCAATCCGTTGCCCTGGGGGTAATAGCTAGCAGAATACTTCATCTTAATTCATTTTTCTAAAGCGAACTCGCTCATCTCAAGAGAGAAGAAATAAGAAGCATTATCAAATACTAAACAGTCAGGGATATCGAAACGAGTGATAATATTCGAATTTAGAAAGGAAATTACCTGACTAGTGTTGACAGTTCTTAACACAGTAGATTTAGACCATCAGGTAAAGTAATCTTTGGCTGTCACAATAAACTTGTGTTGTTGTGAGGATGGGGGGTTTATTGGACCTATGATATCAAGGCCCCACTGCTGAAAAGGAGAATCTACTGAGATGGGCTGCAAAGGAAAGGTTGGTTTTTGTAAACGCCCTGATGCTTTTTGACAAATGATACATTTACGACACAAGGCATGGGCATCTCTAAAAAGCGTGGGCCAGTAAAAACCAGCTCTTAAAACCTTATGGGAAGTGATTTCACCACCAAAATGACCACCAGCTTCTCCTGCATGCAACTCGAGTAAGACTTTTTCTGCTTCATCTTTTTCAAGACAGTGCATCAGTACGCTGTCAAAACTTTGACGAAACAGGATACCATTAACCGGATGAAAGGAGGCAGAATTTAATCTCAACGCTCTTCTTTTAGCGGGGTCCAGGTGACGGGGGGATGAACCATGTTCAAGAAAGAATCTTATATCGTCATACCAAGGACTGACAGAGTTTTGTGTGCAACAGATTAGACTTTGATCGCTTTGTCCTAGGTTTGACGTATCGCTTTCTTCTTGCTGTCCTGCTGCTGAATCAACAACTAACTTGCATAACCCTTGGCCTCTCACTATCTGAGCTAGGGTGATTTCTAAGTCATACTCCTACAAGGAGGTGACCCAGTTGGCTCTCTTTTCTCCTAGTTCCTTCTGCACTAATAGGTTCCTTATGGCTGGGTAGGGGACAATGACTTTCGTCCTTGACTTCAAAAGATAGGACCGGAAGTGTTTAACTGCTTTAAAAACAACGTAGGCTTTCCGATCTACTGTTGGGTAATTAAGTTCAGCGCCTTTGAAAGCAGAGCTCATAAAAGCGATGGGTACTTCATTTTTCTCGGCATTCTTTTGGGTTAGGACGGCGGCATAGGAATGGTCAGAAGCAAAAGTGTAGAGTGTAAAGTCTTGAGAAAAATCGGGGCTCATAAGAGATGGAGCGTTTATTATGGCCTTCTTTATTGCATTAAAAGCTTGGTTTTCTAGGGGTCCCCAGTGATATTGGGTGTCTTTCTTAATTAGGTTCTGCAAGGGTCTGCCCATTTTAGAGAAGCTGGGGACAAATCTTCTCACAAAGTTAATCTGGCCTAAGAAAGACTGCATAGACTTTTTGGACGTAGGAGGGGGAAGTTTTGTGATGAATTGAGTCCTTTCGGGGTCAATAATCATCCCTTCACTAGACACAATGAATCCCAAGAGTTTACCTTGTTCAACTGCAAAGATGGATTTTTTCGGATTTAAAGAGATGCCGTATTTACGACATCGCAGTAGAACGACTCGTAAGTGAGCTAGATGATCGTTTTTTTTTTTAGAAAATACAGTCACATCATCTAAGTAAACTATGACAGATTGATTGATTAAGCCTCTGAAAGAAATGTCCATTGCTCTCTGAAAAGTGCCTCCAGCATTAATCAATCCAAAAGGCATTTTGCGATAAGCATAAGTGCCCCATGGGGTGCGGAAGGTAGTTTTAAGTTGATCTGGTGGAGACATCAGGACTTGGTTGTACCCCGAGAAACCATCCAGTAAGGATAACCTCTCAGAACCAGATACCTATTGAAGGATCTGTTCCATGGGCGGGACAGGATAGTTGTCTTTATCAGACCCTCTATTAAGGTTTCAGAAATCGACGCAGAGTCGGATTTCCCCACTTTTCTTCTGGATTGGGACAAGGTTAGAAACCCACTGAGTGTGTCTAATAGGAAAAATTATCTTAGCATTTAGGAGCTTATTCAATTCTTTTTGAACGGGGGTTAGAGTTTAGGATGCATTTTCCTCAGTTTTTGTTGAAAGGGTAAGGTTTGGGGCTTCATCGGAATGACATGCTGTATGATATTAGGGTCAAAGGTTTTAAGGTCATCATATGTCCATGCAAAGACATCTTTAAATTCTTTGAAAAATTTAATAAATGCGACCTTTTCTTGTCGAGAACACCCTAACCCTAAATTAATGCACTGAGGATTTTCATTAGTTCCTAAGTTTACCTTTTCATAAGATAATGAGGAACTATTGATTTTACAATTGACCATCTTTTTAAATTTATCTTGAAGATCATAAAACTTCTCTAATCTATCTACAAATTTAGGGATCGAGTTTACCATATCCGATGAAGATTCAGGAGTTCTCGGATCTGGTATTACCATGAAATCGCGCAAATTGTCTTCGTGCGTGTGTTCGTCTATAACCGTGCCTTGAAAAGTTTCTTCCATGTACAGAAAGTTAATAATCTGCTGATCATCGTCAAATAATCTCTAGTTCGTGATGTTGTCGGGGACGGATGGCCGAAACAACATCTCAACGGAGAATGCATCTGGGGACAAGCCTTCTGCAGGAAGAAGTTTAGAAGCTACATTGGCTAATAAATCTGCTTCAAAGTTATTTAATCTAGGAATAGAATTTATATTGAAAGCGGAAAATTTATTCATTAAATTTCATACCTCAGAATGGTAGCTTTTGAGATGCAGAGAAAGACAGTGGATAGAGTCTCTTACCTGTCTAACCACTATTTCAGAGTCGCCAAAGACGGTTAAATTTTGAATGTTCATATCCGAAGATTTTCTGAGACCTTGCAGTAAAGCCTCATATTCTGCAGTATTGTTAGTACATTCAAATTCCAACCTACATGCTATCAACGTTTTGTTACCTACCGGATTGATAATGACGCAGCCTGCTCCAGCTCCTTCTTTGGACTTTGACCTGTGGAAATACAGAGACCAAATTTTGTTTCCATTGGGTGCATGAGATCGTTGCGTGGAAACTGATGGATGCATATATGCTACAATCTCGGACTGTTGTTCTAGATTGGTGATAGGTGAAAACTCAGCCATGAAATTGCCGAAGAAGGTGTCCATACCTTGTACTTCGGGTGAATCAACAGAAGGTGTAAATGGTTCGTTGGAATCGTTCAAATCTGTGACTGTGAGCTTAAGGTAGCGCTCACGATTTACTTTGATTTTATTAGGCTTGTTCTCTGGAAGCCATAGATGAGACCAATCTGTAGCGAAATAACCATGTAGCTGCTCTGACCAGTCCCTGCTTAAAAGTAGACCATACACTTCTGGAATATCCAATACAATTATATCAATAACTTGATGAACTTTGGGGTTAGACGATAATCTAATAAGCACATTCTTTAGTTCGCCTATAACTTTAACATTTGTCCGATCAAGTTGTATAATTTTTAATGTCAAGGGTTCAACTTCATCGTTAATCTTTTGGCAAACAGACCAAGGAATCACATTGGATGACGCTCCTGAGTCTACCATACAATTGTGCACGTTTCTATTAAAGATCTCGAAAGTTAACAAAAACGGAGGTACATTTTTTTGAGTACTAAGAGTAGCAGCTTGTGGATTTTTACTCGCAGTTTCTAAAGCTACTTTATCTACATTATTTACATTATTTACAGTACTTACAGGAAGGCTCCCTTTATCTTGAGGATCAGGATTTCTTTTAGTGGAAGTCTTCTGGGGAACTTTGTTTTGCACAACCTTGTTACCATTAGAATTACCATTTTTTCCATTCTGTAAGATATTCTGTAACATTTTTTGTAGCAGAAATGGAAATTTCAATAACTCATAAATAGAAATGTTTGCCCTTAACTTTTTAATATCTTCAACAACATCATAATCTAAGTTGGGGTTCACATTACTCTCTTTAGTCTCAGCTGATTTAGACTGCTTTGGAGGCGAAGTTGTAGTGTTTTCGGAAGAAGGTTTGTTTGTTGTCATACTCCTGGTATTATAAGGATGTACTGTCTCGAAGTTAGCTTGGAAGATGCTATCTGAGAGGTGTCCAAAAATGTTTGGAGAAGACTCTTATTCTTGGACTGTCTCTTGTTCAACTACCTCCTCAGGAATCTCAGGAGGTATCAAGTTATCTTGGGCTTCTAGAATTGTTTGAAGGGTGCATTGCAGACTTTCTAGATTTAGGCCTTCGGTGGTTGGATTAGGTCGGTTGATAGGAAAAGGCCTTCGAAACGGGGGTTTGTAAGGTCCTTTACTCGAGGAAGCTTCCTTGGTCGACCTTTTCAAGTCTATAACTTGATTTGATAGTTTTTGAATAGCTTTGGTTAAGTTTTCTAAATCAGAGTTTTCAGGTTGTGTTTTACTTTGAGTGGGTCTAGGGAGGATTTCGATCTTCTTTTTGGAAGAAGAACTAGTCTCAGTTTCATTGCTAGTGGAGTCTTTAAGACTAAGTATGTCTTTTTCAATCTGGCTGGCTTCTTCAAAGGCTTCTAACAATGTGGCTTTCTTAGATCGTTTAACCCAAATAGCTATACTTTGATACAAATCTTTAGTGTAGTATGCTATTATAAGACTCTCAGCAAGTATGGAATCCGTAGGGATTCGGTTTTTAAGCGTTAAGAATCTTTGATTAAAGTCTTTAAATTTTTCTTTTGGGTTCATTTTTAAGCTAGAAGGGTCCATGACCAGGACTTCCGGAGGTTTACCGTCTCTGAACTTTTCCAAAAATCATGACTCAAATTTTTCCCAAGATACGATGGTATGGGGTTGCTGGGAAAAGTACCATGTGGATGCATTACCCTCGAAAGTATAAGGGAACAACCTACATATGACGTCTTCATGTTCGACATTGTGGAGTCTTATGGCTAACATAAACTTTTTAATGTGATCTTCAGTGATCTGTTTTGAGTCAGGGTCAAACTTGGGAAGCCATTTCTCTGGATGCTTAGGTAAAGGATGCTGAGCTCCAGGTACAGCTACGACATCCTGATCAAGCCAAGGTCTAGCAGGGTTGTTCTGATTTTCCATTGGGGTAGTGGGTGTGGAAGGCTGAGAAGGGGAATTGCCTTCGTCAGAGGAATCTCCTCCAGAAGAGGAAGGAGATGATGGAGGTGGTGAAGGGGGTATCCCAGATCCTCCTGCAGTAGGATTTAAGATTGGATCTGAAGGATTCACAGTAGGATCAGTGCCTCCTAATTGTTCTCTGATATCAGAGAAATCCAAAGGTTGGCCCCACAGATGGTTAGGTTGCCTCAAACGGGCTAAGGCACTATGTGTTTTAATAAGAGATTGACAGATAGTCTCTTGTATGTCACCACCTGTAGGATTAGGGGTTGTTGGCTCAAGTTTGATCTGTGGATCGTCGGTTGAAGTAGTTGTTGTTTGAAGGGGAATATTATCATTGGAATGGATTCTAGTCACTATAGGTGAGCGATTAGGTCGTGGAGGAGTCTTGCGACCGCCTCGTGCCATTAATTAAATTTAGGCCCTCCTTCTAGTGCCATTTGTTGACGGGCGAAAATGACCGTCCGTCAACTGAGAGAGTGGAACCGGTCCGAGGTTGTCTAATAACCCAAGCTGTTTGGAATGAACCACCCTGATGGGTTTAGCGGCTCCGTTAGCCGATCTAAATTCCTAAGAAAACAAAAAGGAAAAACTACTCTAAACTAACTAATCTAACTAAAAATAACTATTAAACAAACTAAACTAATCTAACTAAAAAAAATAAAACAAACTAATAAACTAATCTAACTAAAAGTAACTATTAAACAAACTAAGTAATCTAACTGTTCTATATACACAATCTACTAACTAATACTATACTAACTCTAACTAATTAACTATCTAACTACTAACGAAAATATAACTTATTCACAAAATGTACAATATCTACAATTTACAGATTTGAATAAAACCTGAAAAACTCGTTTGCATTCTGTCCTAAGGCAGACAGATATATTTTTGTTGATTTTATAATTTTATGAACAAGAAATAAAACAAAAAAAACTAACTAAACTAAGCAACTAGTATACTAATTTTAACTACACATCTAACTAAACATATATCTAACTAAAATACTAAACATATTAATGAAAATAAATCACAAACTGACCTGGAGAAATGCTCCAGATTTGTCCTGTGTATGATGATTTTCTAAGCTGATCAGAGGGAGGAAACCCGTGCCAAATAATCCAGGAGCTTCTCGTAAACGATAGTTGCAGTGCTCTTCAAGTATGTTTACAGGACAAACAAGACATACAAATCACAACAATCATATGATTTATAAATCTCCACAATTAGATAAACCCGTATGCAAAGACTTATACGAAATAATTCAATTGATGAAGAAGAGAAATCTGTCATTCATTAACTGAATCAAATAATTGTTGTGTTTTTAAAAGTTGAAAGAACTCAGACATGGATCATATTAATTAAATCACATCATTCTACAAAAGACTATGATAGCAAAAGTAGTCTATAATCAATTACTAATGACATGCATAAACTTGAAACAAAAAATTGATATTATGAAATCCATAGAAATCCATAGCCTGGTTCTCCCACAAGTGAGGATGATCCTTATTACAAAAAATAATAAGTATTTAAAGATCTTCCATAGGGTAAAACCTCCCTGTAGAATTTATCAAACTGTTTATAGAAAATCTAGGAAAATATCCCAAGTTTAACTAAACTAAGAAACTAAAAGACACAAATATTCCCCTAGCCTGTCCAGCATGTCCCATGCAATTCGAATTTACCTGAAACACGTCAAAAATGGACAAGTTAGAAGGATCTTTTATTAATAAAATGATAGAAAATTAATTCTATAGACTAGCTACAGAATCTTGCGATTCTGTAGCTGGTCTAAATAAGACACAGAATCAACATTAAAATCGATTGAAAATCTTTTAAAGAATTAAATTCAATTAACATCCAATAACTATTTGAAAATGAATCATTCAATTTAAAATTGTTATACCATTCGAAATCAAACAGGATCAAGATTGATCAAATGAATACATAGATAGGCGTACTCTGTTTCTTTTGTTACCACAAAATCGAACGACCAGAAGCATAATCCAATAGTTGTGAAATCGTTTGATATCAATTTGAAACTGATGTAATCAAAACAAATCGTAGGCAATTGTTAAACAAGAGATACGGTCGAATCGAACAATATCACTTTCAAATCGTTATAACGGTAATGTCATAGCAAACGATTCATGCCACGAGTGGATTAAACCAACACTGGCGCGAAAATCAATTCAAATAAAATCATAAATTGGTAACATAATTCGTAAGGATTATCCAATCGTTTGTTATTGCAAATTGGGAAAACAAGATCGATTGACTTTGATCAAAATCATTCCATTCAAACGAATTATAATCGGATTTAACCAATTCGTTTCGCATATTAAACTCAAACAGAGCAACATTTATGGTGAGAATCCAGCAACCGAATCGAACAACTGGAGTTTAACATAGTCATTGCAAATCATACTCGTTCCATGATTCGGGCATGAATATTATTTGCACAATCTTAAATGAGAGCATTGTTTTCATACGAAACAGAGTAGTTCTTTCCAAATTGAAACCGAACAGAGTTGTATTCCTGTTTTTAGAAGATTACATGACATAGCATATTAAAAGATCGTAACAACCAAATTCATTGAAATCATTCGCCAATTACAGCATATGAACCATAACGAAGTCAAATCTAAACATGATCTTATTCTAAATCTAGCATGAAAACTTCTTGTTCTGAGTAGATACAAAACGAATTCAATTAAAATCAAACCATCAATTTCATTAAATCAATCAAACAAATGAACAAGTCAAATCCAAACAAAAACCATTCAAATCCAATAAAAATCTATCGATGGCTAAACTGGGAATGATTAACTCATGAATCTAAAACGAAATTCCATTTAATTTTAGCAAGGTGAAATGTATACAGGATGAATGTCGTTATAATAGAGCCATTTTGAAATATAAATAGAGCTATTCGAAGACCAAAATCCAATCGCTATATTAATCCTGGTCATTCAAAAACGATATCAAAGTCCATACCTGTATGGTGAACAAATAGCTTGATCATGACAATTTTGAGTTTACAACGGCTGTGGCCGATTCAACATTCTTGAAAACTATAGATCCAGTTGTCTTCTGCTTCCTATCAGTTGCTTGGATTTTGTCTCTCTGATTGGTCAGCATTGCAACTTGGCTTTCCAGCGATTGAATTTTCGATTGGAGTATGGGGACATCGATGTAGTATCGTTCCAACCATAAATCACATTGGTCACAGGATGACTGTGAGGGGTTCGAAAGAGAAGGTGAGGGTTTGGTCACATTGCTGAGGGTTTCATTAGGCAGTTTAATCCCAGGATAGTTAGGGTTATTCTTCAGGCAAGGGGAAGATTCGACACGAAATCATAAGGTGGCTCGGGGCATAAACCCTGTGAATAAGGGTACTCACTGGCCAAGAAACGTTCTATGTCAGATTCTGAATCCTCACTAAGGATTATATCCTTCTGCTCAACTGAGGGTTTAGGCTTATTCCTAGCCATTCTCGAAATCATCTGAGCGTTCTTTTTACCCTTGGCATAAGCAGTAAGGTTTGCCTTGGGATTTTTGCTTATAGGCCTTTTAAAAGTCTCAATCTTCTTAGTCATAGCGTCGGGTAAGTCAACATCAGGGTCGACTGAGGGTTTAGGAGGAGGCAGTAGGACATGGAAGGGCACAGGCGACTTGGCCTTGGTTTCATTTACCATAGGCTTGTCAACCTGGACAGGGTTTGTGTCATCAAAACCATTACGAGCGATGAAATCTCTCCAGCTATCACCATGTAAACTCAAGTGATAAACAATGATAATTTTAATAATCCCATGGTGGAATAGGCTACTGTGAGCCTTCTCCCTTTTAAACCTTTTCGACATTTTATATAGGTTGCGCTGAAAGTAAAAGGGCATATTCAATGAGTATCCCATAAAACTCATTAACAAACGTAGGTGGTAGAGGAAAACGAGTCCATATCGACCCTCACAGGTCACGAATTGCTTAATTATTATGAAAAGGTCATGCCATCGAGGTTTTAGCATGGATATGGGCATACCTCTGTCACAAGATGCGACTTTGCGCGAGATGAATAGAGGTGGCCAAGACACCTCTTCCACTTTCAAATTTTTGAACCAACACTGGCCCGTGGCAGGTAACCCTGTAGAAGAATTGATAAAATCCTCATTGATTTCCAACTGGATGTCACCCACCTTGGCTCTACAGCCATCAAACGTTAGGGAAAACTGTTGTGCCACACAGATATTAAAACCCTCGAATCATTGTACAAAGGCGAGCCATCCGTTATCCTCCAAGTCTTTCCGGGCATTGTCAAATAATAGCAAGGCTTGGTTGCCGTTTGGCTCGATCCACACCACAGGTGCCATGGAGCCAAGCTCATGGTAAGTCCAGGGTTTGGGTCATGGCATACACAGGAGCAGAGTGCACGAAGGTTACCCGAGCTAATAGGGGTGAACGGGAATAAGGGATAGGCATAAATGCCATCGTGCGAAGGTGGTGGAGTTTATCTCTACCATGCATAATAGTTATTGCCAAAGTACAACCGTTGGCTTATAGCTGTTCTACCCATTATAGTTGAACACTCATGTCACTTGTTTGACCAATGAAACAATGGTAAGTGAATAGACCAACGCACGCAATGTTATGCCATAGTTTTAAACCATCAACATACAATTTGAAACCAATACCAAATGTTTAACCATGCGCCAATGTATTGTAACAGCTTATATCAAGAGTTTAACCAACGTGCCAATAGTTATGAAAACACAAACATAGGTATCACATTAAAATATATATATGAAAGATTTAATCATAACCCCTATGTATTTTCACGAAACCGATGGTCAAGTAGGTCAAATAAAAATGCAAATCCAAATGCCAATGCATTACAAACTCAATGAAACCAAGTCACACAATCAATCCAAGAATGAGTACAGGTCAAAAGGTCTTGCCACTGTATAATGATAAGTAAAAAGTAAACTCAATAGGCATATCGAAAAAAAAGACAACGACAATTCAAATAGTGATTTTGATGTGACTTCGAAAGACGAAGTTTTCACGCTTACAGTTGTGAAAACAAAACGAAGGCAAATGTGCAAATGTCACATAAAATGAAAATGTCGTTTATTTGAAAATTGCGACGAAAAATTGATGTTTGCAAAACATTGGTGTAGGCAGCTTATAAGAAAATGGAAAAATGTTAATTGGCTGCCAACAGTAGGGTACTTACACACAACATCTGATAGTGTCTCACTATGATAGGCCACGAGGTGGTCATGCTGAGTGAGAATGGAAGCCACATCATAGTTGGAAGCATCTGTCTCGATCTCAAAGGGATGATGTAGGTCTAGGAGTGAAAGTACTAGGGTTGAGAACAAGCGCTACTTCAAATCATCGAAATCTTGTTGTTGGGACCGCCCCCACACAAATTCCGCCTTACCACCACCCTTGGTTATTTGGATAAGGGCCCATGCAATATGGGAGAATCCCAACACAAACCTGCAGTAGAAATTGGAAAGGCCCAAGAAGCTCCAGAGCTCGGTGAGTGTGGTTGGGGCTGGCCAATCATGGATGACTTGGATCTTGGCTGGGTCCACATGTATGCCATGCTAATCAACGATGTAGCCCAGGTAATGGACCATGTCCATGCTGAAGAAATATTTTTCCAAGTTGGTGTATAGCTTGTATTGTTGCAGGGTGTGCAGAACCTGCTGAATATGCTGCAAGTGTTCGGCCCAAGTCTTGTTGTAAATGAGAATGTCATCAAGATACACCACTACAAAATTATTGGTGAATGGTCACAGGATATCATCCATCAACCTCGTGAAAGTGTTTGGTGCATTTTTCAAACCNGTGGTCTTCCATACATCTGTTTGTTCTATCGGGACCTGGTGGTAGCCAGACTTCTGATCAATCTTATTGATGTATTTGTCCCCTGTGAGTTGATCAAGGAGGTCGTCGATTCAAGGAATCGGGTATCGGTTTCTGACTATGATTTTATTCAAAGCTCGGTAATCAATGCAGAGTCGTCAGGTTCCATCTTTCTTCTATACCAACACAATTACAATTGGGTTCCCGCAAGGTGATGAGATGGGATGGATGTGCCC
Organism: Picea mariana; assembly: GCA_032191745.1. Lineage (NCBI taxonomy): Eukaryota > Viridiplantae > Streptophyta > Pinopsida > Pinales > Pinaceae > Picea > Picea mariana. Next base: position 7,736 of record JASDQU010031064.1, on the reverse strand, counting down.
CTTGTGGAGCAGCTCTTGGATCTGTCACTTGATGTCCTCATTCTCTTACAGAGAGCGAAGATAGACTGGCTCATTGGGCAGTGGTGTGTCAGGGGTCATATCGATGGGGTGCTTGACCTAGCAGTGTAGAGGTACCTCGGTAGGTGAGGAGAAGATATTCGAGTATTCTTATACGAAATTGTCTACTTTCTTCTGCTGTGTGGAGAGGTCAGTTGTAGAGACATTGGATGTGGCTGTGATCTTTCACCTATTCTGAGAGCGAATCACGAAGAAGAAAAACTTCCCCATCTGAGAGATGACCTTCCCGCATTGTTTAGCATAGATCAAGGAAATAGCACTAGGTGGGACTGCCTCGGGTATCCTGTACAATTTCCTGTTCAAGGTAATAATAACACTATGAGGCCTAGAATCATATACAACATGGAATTTCCATAAATGAGGTTGGCCCAAAAGAACATCACAAACTTCGAGAGGAGAAACATCACACAATACCTTTTCTTTGAAGGGCTTGATGTCATATGACATTCGACACTTTTGGCTGACGCAGAGATCGCTTCCTTAGCAGAGCCATCCAATGGTGTAGGGTTGTGGGTG
>JASDQU010031063.1:22513-35651 GCA_032191745.1 Picea mariana | reverse complement strand
TACCAGCTGCTTTTACCTTCTGGGCCTTTAGCCCCTTCTTCCCATGAGATAAGGGGTAACCCCACAAACAGATCATCCTAATGTCCAGACTAGGGGAATGGTGCAGATGAGTGGGAGATAAGATGTAAGAGTGATGATATGATGGGAGCGGACAATGGCTCTTCAAAATTCCCCCTGGTGGCAAACCAAAACCTATGGGTACAAGCTTGCTAGGGTACCCTGTCAATCCCCCCAACCCTGGTCAAGCGCATTAATGTAAGATCCAAGCAGTCATCAGAAATAAAAGGAATTTGATGCATATATCTGAAGGTTATAATGATCAAACATGACACATACCATGATACCTGGACCAATTACCTCATGGAGCAAGAGTCTTCTCCGATACAAGTCCAAACCGAAGGTGATGGGTGCTGTTGCTGCTGACAGGACAAATCTGATGAAAAAGAAGAAATATGGGCCCTCCAGGGCCATACTCATGTCAATCCTACTCTCAGTACTCCATGTCTGGGACCTATGGGCCTCGAGACATGATCTCCTAGTTATCCCTAGAAATCGGGGATAACAGGCCTCTTCTTCCACCAATCCCTCGGAATCCCATGGCTTTCTGTAGATGCGACCTATTGCTTGCAATTCCAATCTTGAAGGGGAAACATGTGGTGTCCTCAGCATCGGTTCATTTCAGTTGACCCTTGCCTTCTTGAAAAGACCAAACTATCAACAGTTATTAACTACTCAATCACTAGTCTTGTTCCTCATAACAATACATATAATTCTACATAGATCCGATACGCTCGTGGATGTATGTTTATGTCTTGAAAGCATAGGTTGGATTGTTAAGAAAGCTTCCTATTTTCTTCACAAAAACATCTCAAGTCCACTTTACAAAACCACTTCATCAATTTCACATGTGATATCATGGCTAGTACTTTCAAGGTTGTTCCCTCTTAGTCAATTATTGAGTGTTTTTCATTAATCAAAACATGATTACAAGCTTCATAAACACATTGTATGAAGTCTTATCATAATTACAATCAAGGGGGAAAATAGGGTGTTACATCCCCCCCCTCTTAAAGAAACATCGTTCTTGGTGTTTAAAACACCATGTATATACAATTATAAAGAAAACAAAAATGGGTATGTGAGTCTCATGGCACCTTCCCGGTCCCATGTAGCCTCATCTACTCCAAAGTGCTTCCATTGCACCTTGACTTGTACAATGGCTTGATTCCAAAGCACCATTTCTCTCCTATCCAAGATGCATTGAGGTTTAGGCTGGAATTCTCCCTCTAGTTCCACCTATATCACAATCCAATCAATTACATGATTAGAGTCATGAACATATTTCTTTAACAAAGACACATGAAATACATTGTGAGTTGTAACAATAAGTGGTAATGCAAGTTTGTATGCTACATTCCCCACTCTTTCCGGGACTTCAAATGGTCCCCAATAGCGGGATGCCAACTTAGCACATGTTCCCATTATCAGGGAACTTATTTTAGGTTTCACTCAAAGATACACACGATCTTCCACTTTGAACTCTTTATGAGTTCTCCTGCTGTCAGCGTAGCTCTTTTGTTTGCTTTGGGCTACCTTCATATTCTGTCTTATCTTAATCATTGCATATTCCATCTCTTTCAACAATTCTGGTCCAAGTGTGATCTTGTCCATTGGACTGTCCCAGCTGATTGGAACTCTACACTGTACGCCTTATAGAACCTCAAACAGATTCATCTTTAATGATTCTTGATAACCATTGTTATAGGAAATCTCTACCAACGGTAGATACTCTTCCCACTACTTGGAATGATGCATAACATGCATCCTCAACATCTCCTCTAGCACTTTTTTCACTCTTTTGGTCTGACCATTTGTTTAAGGATGGTAGGTCGTGCTAAATGCCAACTATGTTCCCAAGCTTGGGAATAAGATTTTCCAGAAACTTGAGGTGAACTTAGCATCTATGTCCGAGATTATGGTCTTGGGCATACCATGCAATCTAAAAATTTCTTTTATAAAAACATTAGCAACATCTATGGCCTTAAAAGTAGACTTTATAGGGATAAAATGAGTTGCCTTGCTCAACTTATCTACTACAACCCTAATTGCATCATGTTGCTTGACTGTCTTTGGAAAACCGGTAATAAAATCCATGGAGATTGTCTCTCATTTCCACTCTGGAATTTGCAAAGGATGCAATAGTCCCACGGGGTGTATGTGCTCAACTTCCACTTGTTGGCACTCTAAACATTTAGCAATGTACTTGGCAATGTCATGCTTCATTCTAGGCCAATAATACAATTGCCTTATTGTTGTTACCATCTTTTGATAACCAGGATGACCTACATAAGGTCTCCGATGAAACTCATCCATAGCCAAATGTCTCAAATCTGTCGAATTAGGCACATACAACATGTTGTTATTCAACAAAAAATTATCAGTTGTAAGTTGATATCCTTTGTATTTCTTCTCCTTGGGTTTTTGATGTAACCCTTCTTTTACCTGGTTAAAGAACTTGTCTTCTTGTAAGAGGGTTTTAATCATCTGCTTGATGTCAAACTCTCCTACACTTACCGTTGCTAAGTTTATAATCCATACACTCCAACTAAGTGCATCTTCTCCTTTGTTCTCTTTCCCTTTAATGTGTTTGATTTCAAAATCAAACTCATTAATCAGTGTCGTCCACTTGGCCTGTCTAGCATTCAACCTTGGCTAGTCAAATAGATACTTTATTCCATAGTGGTATGTCATCAAAACAAACCTTCTTCCAAGCAAGTAATGTCTCCACATCTTAAACACATGCACTATTGTTGCAAGCTCCAGATCGTGAGGGACATACTTCTGCTCATGTTCGTTTAGCTTATGTGATTCATAGAGAATATATTTCTCTTATTGCATAAGAACTCTGCCAAGTCCTTCCTTGTAAGCATTAGTACAAACCAAGAAATCCTTTTCAGGGTTTGCGTTCTTCAAAACAAAGGCATTAGTCAAAATATGCTTCAGCTATTGAAAGCTAGCTTCACATTATGTTGACCATACAAGCTTCTTCCCCTTCCTCTGCAATGAATTAATTAGATTATCGATCTTAGAAAATCCTCTTATGAACCTTCTATAATATCCATCAAACCCTATAAAATATATCACTTTAGTTACATTTATAGGGGCATGCCAATCCATGATTGCCTTGATCTTTTTGGGATCCATTGCCACTCCTTCTGTTGAGATTACATGGCCTAAATACTAGATTTCCTTTTGAAAGAAATCACATTTGTTAAATTTAGTGTACAATTGGTGCTCCCTCGGCAACTGTAGCACCATCCTGAGATGCTCTTCATGCTCTCGTCTGGTCTTAGAATATATTAGAATATCATCAATAAATACCAAGACAAACTTGTCTAGATACTTGTTGAGAATGCTATTCATTAAACACATGAATGCAGTTGGTGCATTTGTAAGCCCAAACGACACCACGACGAACTCATAATGTCCATACCTCATTCTAAAGGTTGTCTTGTGGATGTCTTCATCCTTGATTCTGACTTGGTGATATCCCGACCTCAAATCAATTTTTGAGATATTGTGGCTCCTCTGAGTTGGTCAAAGAGATCATCTATCCTGGGAAAAGGATACTTGTTCTTGATGGTCATATTGTTCAGCTACCTATAGTCTATGCATAGTCTTAAGGTACCATCTTTCTTCTTTACAAATAGGTTCGGTGCTCCCCATGGGGACACACTCGGCCTGATGTAAACCTTATCCAACATTTCCTTCAATTGTACCTTCAGATTCACTAATTCTAGTGTGCTCATTCTGTATGGCACTTTTGGTGTTGGTGCCTCTCCAGGCACAAGATCTTTTGAAAAATCAAGATCTCTTTTTGAAGGTAGTCCAAGCACCTCTTTTGGAAACACATCTCTGAATTCCCATAACACTGGGTGATCTTCAACCTTCAGCTCCTTGCTTTCTGTTGCATTAAGCACTTGCATAGCATACAAGGGGCACCCTTTTCTATTGAACCTTTTGAGCTGCAACATTAATATTTGTCTCATTGAAACTGATTTTTGAATGCCTTGCAAAATTATTGCATTGCCCTCATTATCTTCACATTCCAAAACCTTCCCGTAAAAATTCAATTTTTCCTTGTGGGAAGCTAGCTAGTCCATGCCCAACAACACATCATATGAGCCTAGGGGTAATATATTCAAGGATTCCCGAGTCTTCAGTCCATTCATTTCAATTGGACAAGCTTTAATCACCTCAACCACTTTCCTCTTTGTTCCAGTGGCCAACTAAACTAACCATGCTCCTGCATGTTTCTTTCTCTGCAATGAGCATGCCTCAACCATTCGAGGTAAAACATATCTAAGGTTAGATCCTGGGTCAATTAAAATAAAGATAGGTTACTTGGTAATAATACCTTCCAACTCCACTACATAAGCTTGGTGGTCTTCTTGTCGATTCTCCATAGCTGCATATATCCTTGGCACACTTCTGGCCACATCATTGATTGTAGTCGCTTCCCACATATGATAAACTTTCTTGTTTTCATGTTGTTTGTGAGGGCAGCCCCTCAACAGGTGTGGTTCTCCACATCCCCAACATTGCAAAGGTCCTTTCTTAGGCTCCTCTACTCTTTCTCTTGCTTGCTCTGCTGGCTTATTTCCACTTTGAGATTGAAAATTTTGTTGATGCACACTCCTGCTTGGATGACCAAACTGTGCACCCTTCTTCTAATTCTTGTATGGAAGTGACCTGAATCTCTTTTTCTAGAAGCCACTCTTATCCTTCATTTTCCAATCTTTAGAAGGCTCTGGCTTGTGCCTAGATTGATCATAACAACACTTGGCCTTCCTTATAGTGCCCTCCAAAGTCTTTGGCTTATCAAATTCAATTATGTCCTGATAGGACTGTGGCAATTCACTGAGAAAATGTTGCACTCTTGCTTTCTCATCCTCGGGGTAAGGAACATACCTCAACAACTACATGAATATTTTAGCATAGGCATCCATAGTAAGTTGACCCAACTTATGCTCATGGAATTCCTTGATTTTATCATGGAATTACTTCTCTGATAAGTATGCCTTTCAAAAGTATTTCTCAAACTGCTTCCAATTCAATTTTCTTTCCTTCAATCCTTTGATTTCCTTGAGGTCTTCCCACCAAATGGAAGCTCCTCCATTCATGTTAAAAATGGAAATCCTTGCCTTAGTGTTCTCAGAATAGTTGTGTACCTGAAAGTACTTCTTTATATCAAATAACCATGCTTTGGCCTCTTCTCCTTTATTAATTTCTCCATCGAAGGTAGGTGCATTAGCCTTTTTTAATTCTTCAATTAGAGAACTCTAAGAAAGTCTTCTCTTCTTCCTCTTAGGAATACTAGATCCAATGTTACTACTGGACAACTCTTTAGAAGAAATCTTCCCATTGGATGACTCTACGGAATCGCTTCCAATAGATTTTATTTTCTTGGCATCTTGATGCCTCTTTTTGGAATAACTTATTCCCATGTTGTTATGACTTAATCCACATATTTGGGCATCTGAAGGGGTCTTCAAATTTTTCAATTGTTGCAACTCTGCATTACTAGGGCCTTGTTGCAAATGTTTCTAAATTTCATATAAGCTTTGCAGTAACATTGCATTCAACTATGCCTGCTTGGCCTAAGCTTTCATAATCCTCTCACTATCTGCCTTTCAGCTTCTAACAGTGGCCATCAAATCTAGAGGGGTCTCTCTATATCTACAACAATCAGATTCCTCCTCTCCAAGGTGTGAGGTGTCTTCCATACTACGTTGTACCATTCACCTATGTTTCCCTTCTATACACCCTACGTGCTAAAACAACAACCATTATTAGCGATTACATTATCAGTTTAAAACATGCATGCCAGACAACATTAAAAACTTTCTTAAACGGTTTCAAGTGGCCTTGGTGACCCATTGAAGCTTAGATTTTAAACTCTACTCTGATACCACTCTGTAACACACTCGACCCCCTAACCCTCTCCCAAGGTGGTGGGATGTTAAAATTTCTCTTTCTCAACTCAGCGCTTGTCTATCTTTAAGGTCCATAGATGGATTATGCTCACTGAGATATTTCCAACGACTGTGACCATGCCCAAATCCGATCCCTGGATTGAAAGTTATAGCCTCCCGAAGTGTTTCAGGATCTCATTGTCAAAATAAACCTTACTACCATGTGACTTCCTACCACTCGTTCCATCCGATGTGGTGCTAACGAGGCTCCTGCCATCTGGCCCATCAGGTCCTCCAAATTAACAAATCTGATTCTCTAGGCCGATCTTCATCGTCGTTGTGGTTCTACTCCTCAAGAGTCCTGAGTTACCCCAACCAACAAATTTCAATGATGAACTCTGTAGCATATTCAACTCATGATTTCACAGTTCTTGGTCTTTGACATCTAACAACTCCGATTATATCGGTGCCACCAACTTGCATGACAAATAACGTCCATGCCCTTGACCTCTCTCACAGTGAATGGGTGGGGCCTACACAGATCCACGACTGAGATGTCATCTCACCTTTCTGCCAACCTGATGCAGGAGCATCACCCACATCAAGCGAGTGTGGAGGCAAGCGCCACACATTTTGAGCATATGTTAAATGGTTTAAAAACTTTTGAAGAGTGGATGCGCCAAACTTAAATGTGATAGTTAAGGAGAGGCGTACTTATGCATTGTATAGGACCTTGAGCGATCCGCTCTCGTCCATAGTAGGTAGGAGGCATTTATGTAAGTAGGTAGAATTGAATATTAGATTAGACAGTTTTAGAAGGAATGGAGGGAAAATGGATATAGACACCCTCATTGTGTGTTGTAACATAGTTAGAAGCATTGGAGCATAGAAGAGAAGCAGAGAGCTGTGTAGAAACACCCATGTACTAATATTTGGATTAATAGAAAGAGATTGATTCAAATTCATGGTTTTGTGTTTATTCTCTGTGTATTGATGCTGAATGATGTGCTCATGAATGTTTGCTTCCTGGTATACATTTGCTTTTATATGCTGTGCATGTGATTTCATGGTTTGAGTTTGAAGTCTGGAAGGAAGAAGGAATGAGTTTCAATTGTTTCTTTGTCTGAGCAAGATTCCTGCAAGGGGTGCAGTTGAATTGTCCACAGGGAGTGCATTGACAAGGAGTTCAGAGGGTTGTCTCTGAAAGCTCAGGAGAGGTAGCAGTTGTTCTCATTTCCTCAGAGTGCAGCTAGGCACAGGAGCCGTGCAAAGAGTGCACAGGCCAAGGAGAGTCTCAGGGTTGTGAACCTGAGCAAAATACCGAAGGACTGCTGCAACAGGTGTGCACAGAGTCGAAGTATTCAACATTTGAAAGCGGGTGGAGATTTGTCGTAAGAAGTGCATGCAAGGGTCTTCTTTAAAGACCTGAAATTGTGAGAAAGCTCAGGAGGAGTAGGGCCTTTGAAAACATTGAGGAACATCGAAGGTTCGTAGCATAAGGGGATAAGTCCAGGGAAGAGTCCTGGGTTTCCTTCGTGGAATCATCAAGGGAAGGAGATCGATGGTCATAAATTCGTGGGGAGAATTAGCGAAATCCCGCTAGTCATCAGATGTACCAGAGAAGCGAGGAGGTTACGGCTGCATCCGGAGTTCAAGCTCAGGAGATTGTGGACCATAGGATCTTCACAGGAATACCCGTCAGCCGCTAGATTGACCAGGAGTTGCACGAGGATTAAGCTTTGTGAACGGGAAGAGGAAAGTTCCGACGGGAGGCGTGGCCATCGAAATTTCGGCATTCACGAAATTGGGAATTACGAGGACGAGTGATCGGGAATTTTCATAGTGAAAATCCCGGAATCAATCTGAACCGTCCATCTTGAGGAGACAGGTGGCAATCATCGAGAGCCCGTCGACATTTCGACGACCAGGGTTCTAAGTTGACAAAGGAATTTTGTCATCGGGGCATCGAAAGTCTCGAAATCCCGAGGTTGAATTAGGACCGCTCATCTTGAGAGGACACGTGGTGAAGATCTAAGATCTCGGGAAAAGTCCCGAAAGGGAAGACTCCATCGAAGTTTCAGGATTCGGCAAATCAGAGGTTTTGAGGGCAAAGGATCGGAAAAATCCATGTTGAAAACCCCAATATGATCTGAACCGTTCATCCACTTGGGACGCGTGTCAGAAACCCGAAGAGAGTCAGAGATCGGTGTTTCGGAGGTCCTGAGGACAGGATAATCTTGCATTTCAAAATTGTGAAGTCCGATTTTTCGACAAGAGGAGAGTTCCGTGTGGGACCCTGCTGATGTCATCTTATTATAGTGAGACATCAAGAATTTCCATGGGGAAAACCCCGAAGCGGTGAGGACCGTTCATCCTTGAGGACGCGTGGCCGAGATCGAATTGATCGGGAAATCAACATTCGAGAGATCAGGGAAATCGAAGGCCAAAGCGCTTCGACATTTGAAGTTGTGAAACTCCGAGGGATATCTGGAGCCGTTGATCTCAACGACCGATCACCGTCGTTGATTGTGGTTACGGTGGAAGGGCGTCCTGATGACGTCATATCACGAAATCGTGAGTTGGAACATCGGGAATTCCATGGGTAAGAGATTTACTACATTTCAACACTCGAAACCCCGAATCCCGATAGGGAGTATGACTGCAGTCATATGAGAGGAGGTTGCATGGACTAAATGCATAGCCCGGAGGCTATGACAACAAGGGAGCGCGTCGAGGTATCGACGATCGGGAAATCAGGACCCCAAAGGGTGGTGACATCGGGGATTTGAAACCCCCGAAACCCGATTGTGGTTTTCTGTCGTAAACAGAACAGTGACCGGCCTAAAGGTTGTAAGGTGCCGGAAAAGACCTGTGGGTCGAATTCGAAGGAGATTCCAGTGGGAATCGAAAGAGCCATTCTGGCTCGAGGGAGAAAATTGAACGATCCTTAAGACCGGGAGGTCAGGCACGGGACCTGCTGAGGTAGGTGACTGGGTGGATGCCATCACAACCAACAACTGTTGTTTAACCCTAAGCCCATTTTTATTGTCGGCTCATCCTCTAGACCTCACTCCAAACCTCTAAAGCCATCCTCGGACGAATGGATAGGATCCAACAACATCTAGATCCGACGACTTAGATTAGATTTAAAGACCTAAGGGCTTCCAATCCCTCCAAAACCACTCCCATCTCATCGACCATTCAGATGGTGACACCTATCACCCCTAGAAGCATGATGTATGCTATGTTGGTACACCACGTTGCCATGACATTGTCATTCGCTTTTCTCACTTAAACAAAACCTACAACAATCTATGATAGAGATCAACTCTTGCATATGTACCAATCAATGACTATTGTTTCTTTTTAAGACCTTTGTCGTCATCGACGATCTTTGAAACCCATCACCCAACTTCACCAACCTTCTACACCCCAACGACGATGTGACTGGTACCAACGACCGAGATCTTGTCAAGAACACTCCCAACAGATCAATGATCCTCATCTCATCTCAAGGTTTTCGTTGTCGTCAAACTTCAAACAAGTCTCGGCACTCAATCTCTCCCAACGATGTTGCCTTCCCTGATGAAGGGCTAAGATCTACTTGCCCTACTAGATCGACAGTTGTAAACTCTCTCGACTCAACAAAGGGTTTTCTACTAGTTAACATTCCTATTTTGGTACTTAGCTAATTTCAAGGATTATTTAAGGTCTACCAGACTTCTAGGAGGTTGAAGTCTACTCTGAGACTGTCGAAGAATCCCTACCTTTGTCGAGATAAAGATTATTGCATATCTTGCAAGCTTTCCACTTAAGACGGGTGAATCCTCTGGGTTTAGGATCTCTCATCCTACACACGAACCTCCCAGACACTAGGGAACTTTCATCATCCCCCATATGAAGATTTTTTTCATATCCTGCAAACTTTTCTCTCAAAGATGCAAGATCCTTAGGGATACAAACTGCCCATACTTATTTGTTTTCATGATTTAACAAATTAAATAAAGACCATAAAAAACATAACCCTTTTACTCAAGGATTCCAATTCATTAATCACGAGCATTTACACATCCTAATAAATTAGACAAACACATAATTTACATCATCCATGCACAATTAAATAGATCAGATTAAAAACTTATCTGATCAAGTAAATAACCACCATGAACTGACTGAGAGAGGACACATTTCCTCACAACCTTAGGCCATACTGTAGAGTGCCTTCCTAAAATATGCCACCCCCGGGCCAAGCCATGATACCACAAGGGGAATTGATTCAACTGGTTTACTGAGTAGAATGATAGAGGAAGGTTACTCTCCTTCTACTAACAATGACAGAAGTTGCCCCATTCCCACTGAGTTCAGGGCGTCCACAGATTTATCATGTGGTTTATCAATTGAATTTCCTCTACACAAGGTAGTCCCTTCTCTACTATACAATCCCTCGACAACCTCCCCTTACTAGTGCCAGTTTCTTTCCAGTTGGGTTCCAAGATGTAACCCTCTATAGCTTCAGTCTGGATCCATGTATTCTCTTTTTTATGGCAATCATCTATATATTGGACGAGCTTCCTATTTTCTTCAAGGAAAGCGCTCCAATTTCTTCTCTTCTTCAGTCCGTGCTCATGAACACCTCTGTTCACTACACCATTGCTATGTGAGTATGCTACTCACTCATTTCTTCTTGGGTTAGCTCTCCTCGAGCTCCTTTGTTCTCCATTCTATCTTTCCCATTTTTCTATGTATGTGTGAATTCTCTCTCTTTCTCCTTGTTTTTGTTTGTCGTCTAGTGGTGTTTTTCCACCTTTGGCCTCTTCTTCTACCAATCCCCTGGGATTCCCGTGGATTCCTACAAACATGACATGTTGCTTGCAATTCCAATCCTAAAGGGGAAATCCGTGGTTTCCTCTGCGTCAATCCATTTCAGTTTACCCCTTTTCTTCTTCAAAAGACCAAACTATCAACAGTTATTAACTGCTTAACCACCAGTCTTGTTCCTCATAACAGTCAACGTGGTTCTACGTAGATCTGGTATATTGGTGGAAGTGTGTTTATGTATTGCAAGCATAGGTTGGATTGCTAAGAAAGCTTCCGATTTTCTTCATAAAAACATCTCAACTCCACTTTACCAAACCACTTCATCAATTCCACCTGTGATATCATGGCTAGTACTTTCAAGGTTGTTCCCTCTCAGTCAATTGTTTGGTTTTTTTAACTAATCAAAACATGATTACAAGCTTCATAAACACATTGTATGAAGTCTTATCATAATTACAATGATGGGGGGAAATAGGGTGTTATGTTATCTTTGTGTAATGTAAGACTTTGTTAATGGTTGGTGCTTGAATGTTTTCTTTGGTTGTTGAAAGTAAATGACACAACATAACTTACCTTCCTTTGAGTCAAATTTTTAGTTGTTGGGCATTTATTTTATTGTTGGGAGAATTCTACACTTGTTGTATTGTGATTATATCTCCCTAGGCGAATTTATATTTCCTTGTGCGAATTTACTTCTACCTAGGTGAATTTATATCTCTCTAGGCATTTTATTTCATCCCTGAGCATTTTCTCCATTGTTGAGTGACTAATTCCACCCATAGAATGTTTTTTGTCTTGCTGGATGATTTCCACTCACCCACAAACCATATTTCTCCCATTGGGCCTCATTTTAACTTGTTGGATGGTGTTTTCCAGTCCCCCAATGGATCACACATCCATTTATTGGCAAGGGGGGGTCAAGTGTTGTGAGATTTTGTTTGGTTGAGTGTTTATCCTTCCTATTGGAGTGCCTCATTCATCGTTGACTTGAGTACCTACTACCTAAGAAATAAAACTAATTCCAAAGAGTTGGTTGAGATTATGAGATTTGCATGGTTGTTGTTGATAACACAAAACGATCAAGAGAGTGCTTGTTTTGGCACATGTAAATGAAGCACAAATACATGGTGAATTTGACATTGCACCCTGGTTTTGAAGAAAAGCCTTGATCCTAAATTTGAACAGGGGTATCCATTTAAGAACCAAGATCAATTTTTTTTTCCATAGAGGATATATGTTGATGAGACGGATGGGCCATAGGCCTACCGTTTATGGATCAAAGCATGACAGAGAAATGCATAAAACATGTTGGGAAGAAAAGCACAAAACTATTGGTGTGAGTGTAAGAGGATGTTTATGCGTGGAGATAGAGGGATGTAATGGTTTGGACACATAGAAGGAAGTGCATGACAATTGAGGATGGAGTGTGAGAAGGATGATGTTAGCAAGAAAGTAACCATGATAAAGCACATAAGCACACAAAATGTAGTCGAAGGGAACCACATGACAATGAGTGCACTAGATGATCACAACATGGAAGAAGAAAGCAATGCGAAAAGAGATACAAATAACATGTTGAAGGACATCATTAGGTCGAGGTTGATCTAAACAATGGGATTGGGTTTTGAAGAGTTTGATGGGAAAATTAAAATTCAAGTAGGAAATTGAGGAGTCAAGTCATGACAATCAACAACATGATAGACATTAGAGTTGGGTTGTTAGTTTAGTCAAGATGGTAATTAATGGAGTTTTAGAGGGTAGAGTTGAATTATAAGCTATCTAAGAACCAAGTAGTGAGGAGAGACCAGAGAGCTCTTGAGGTGTGATCTGTAATTTATGCATTGTGAACATTAATGAGAATGAGTAGAGTCTTCCCCCATGAGATTTCTTAATCTAGTTATGTATTGTTGTGTGTGAATGAATATTTGAATGTATGTTACTAATGTCTTGTGAGACCAACAAGTTATGGGTCACTATTTAACAAAAAAATGAGATTTGGGACTCTGCGACATCATTCCTTGTCTCGCCCCTCTTCAAGCAACATGATGTTAGGGATAGTTAGATACATTGTTTTGTTTAATGCAGTATTTTGAATGAGTAGATTATAAAGGATCAAAATTAAAATTAAACATATGTACTGTTAGGGAAAAAAACCCCCAAAAATATAACTTTAATGTTAACTAGGGAAGATCCATCTTAACTCTGGATCTATCATCCACCAAGAAGGATCAAATCCCTTGAGGTGCAAACCTTTCCTCAAGTTTTTCAATTTATAAAAAGTTTTCACCTCGAGGGACTTGATTACTCTTCGTGCATGATAGATCTCGAGTTAAGATGGATTTAAC
>JASDQU010031063.1:754-22413 GCA_032191745.1 Picea mariana | reverse complement strand
CTACTTCACTATTTTTGTCCCTATAGACACGAGTAATGGAAAAATATGTGAGACTAGATATAATTCTCTTAAGTTTTTTCATGATGGGATGAAGAGAAAAATTGTGCAAAATGTGTGTGCCCATGATGATGTTTACAACCATTAGGGAGTCTACAAATACTTGTAGCTAATAAATTTGGTTTTATTGTGCGAGGCAGAGCAGGAGAAAGAGAGTTGTGAATTCACTTTCGTTATTTGTAGCATCACCGAGGCAGACAAAGAAGGAGAGGGAAGAGGAATCAAAGAAATCAAGAATGACTCCTACTCCTCCTTTTGAGGGGGTGCCTTGTGTTTCTCCATCAAATAATTCCTAGGGTATGTTCTTGTTGATTTCGAACTATTGTGGAGGGGAGTTAGAAGAAGGGAAGGGTGGTTTGGAGGGGAGGTACTAAAAAATTGCAAGGCTAGAAAGGACACAGCTGAGGGGAGGAACTTCTTTCCCTTTGAAGGTAGCTTTATTCTTGGCAATCCAAATGCCTCATCATACCTTTGGGGAGAGGCCTTTGAGCTTGTTGATATTTTTACTCCACCACCAAGAGTGTAATGCCTCATGGATTGTGTTTGCTTTCCAATCTGTGATGAACTTTAGAGATATTTTAATGATGTTCCATACCTCGAGGGTGAATATGCATGATATGAAGAGGTGGTTTCTTGTTTCTTCATGTTGTTAGTAGAGTGGACATCTATTGGGTCTTGTGAAGTTTCTTTTCTATAGATTTTCCCATGTTGGATCCTTCCCTTTTAGAATAATCCAAGTGAATAGTTTAGTCTTTGCAGGGCAATTTAGTTTCCAGATTAATTCCCCCCACTAAGGAGGTGGGGGGTTCTATTTTTCAAAGAGAAGTGCTTTGTATCCAGACTTTGGGGTGTATTTCCCTTTGGGGCTGAAAGACTTTAGGGTTCGAGAGTTGAACCATCGATTCATTTAAATCGTGGGTATATATGTCCCAATTTTGTGCATTATTTTCAGGAAGCCCTACTTCTCTCTAGGAAATCCATCTAATTGGTTCCTGGTTTCCCCTGTGGATTTGATTTAAGGTGAAAAATCCAAGCTAATGAATGCTCTGGAGGGATTGTTTTGGAAGAACATGGTTGTTTTCACAACCAATCCACAGGTCCTTTCCAATCATGCAATTTTCTCCATTTCCCACTTTTGAGATGAGCCAATCTTTTATTAATGGGAAGGATTGAACAATAGCCTTCCATATGATGGAGCTGTTGATTGACGATCTTTGAGGTCGACGAATCTGTGATAGGAGTGTATCATTTGGGAAGTATTTTCCTTTGAAAATTTGGCGCCACAACCCATTATTTTCAATCAGATTCCATCCATTCTTTGTTGCCAGTGCTTTTGAGAATAAGTGTATATCTTTGAGCCCCCATCCCCCTGATGCTTTTGGAAGTGCTATCTTTTCCCAGGAAGCCAACACTAAGATATTTTGGTCATCCTTTCCCACCCATAACTATATGAAGGCCAACTTTCTTAGTTTGTTGAGAATTCCTTTTGGGACCTAAGCTAGAGAGGTCCAATAGACCGAGCTTGCTTCAATGAATGACTTGATTAAAACCATCATTCCCGCCCTAGATAACTATCTATTCTACTCGGTTTTGATCATGTTTTCAACTTTTTCAATAATCCAACTCCAACCATTGGAGAGATAGTTGTTTGGCTTAAGAGGAAAACTCTGATACTTTAGACCTTTTGTCAAAGGATGACTAGCAATCACAAGTGAGTGTTCTATAAACTTTTTTCTTGATAGCTTTGACCCCTGGAGATGATCATGGATTTTTGTGGGTTTATTTCCATCCCTGTTGCTTTGCATAATTGAGATAGGATGGAGTTGAGATGATTTATAGAGAGGTGGCTTCCATCACAAAAGATTAGGATATCGCCAACAAAGAGAAGATGAGTGAGGGATATCTGGTCATTGATAGCGATACCTTTAAAAGTTCCAAGGGCTATGGCATTGGAGATGTGTCTATTGAGACATTATTCTACCAAGAGGAGGAGGAATGGAGAGAGGTGGAACCCTTGCATGAGGCCCCTTTCTGGATTAAAGAAAGGAGTTTTTGCACCATTGATGAGTAGAACAAAGGAGGAGGTGTTAATGCAATTTAGGATCCAAGAAAAAAAGTTGTGGTGGAATCCCAGGTGTAAGAGGAGGATTATGATATAGAGCCAGTTGAGTCTATCAAAATATTTCCATAGGTCAGATTTGTATGCCACAACCTTTAGTTTTTTAGTATGAATGGAATGAAACCACTCTTGTGCCAGGTCAATTGCTTGATTCTTTTGTCTTGCCTTCAAAAAGTTGAATTGTTCTTCAGATATGTTCCTTTCAAGAGTTTCCTTAAGCTTGAAGGCAATTCTCTTGGTGATGATATTGTAGAAGAAAATGGGGTTGTCAACTTTGGGGATGAGGGCAAGGAAGGTGGAGTTGAAGGGGGAGAACATCTGGCCAGTTGATCTGGAGTATGCAACACCTAAAGGAGGTCCTCTCCCAAGATATAAAATAATCCTTTGTAGAAATCCATTCAGACCTGGGCTCTTGTCCTTTTGAAAGAGTGGATAACCCAGAGGAGTTCATCCTTTGTAATTTTTTCCATTAAGTTTTCGTTTTCCTCCTCGTTTGTGAATCTGGGGAAGAGCTGGATTGACTGAAGAGTGACATCAATTGTTGCCTTTGTTCTTCCTTAAATAGAGATTTGAAATGGGAAACCCCTTCTGATGTTATTTCTTCAAATGTGGAAGAAATAGAGCCGTCATCTTTTTGAATGTTCCATATCGTGTTTCTGATCTTCCTTCCATTAGCATAGAGATGAAAAAACTTTGTATTTTCATCTCTAGTCTAAAGCCAGAGAGCTCTACTTTTTAATCTCTAGGCCTTTTCTCTATTAAGGAAAATTTCATTTTTCTCTTTTTCAAGGGTTTTTAGAAGCTCCTTTTGTTCTTCAGAAAAGGGGAAGTATGCACATTACGTAGTATATTGTATTTCTGGAGATTGATATTAAAGAAAGTATGAATCTCTATTACCATCATATATTGTATGTTTATTATATGACTATGTTGTAATGAAATAGCTATGATAATAAGATGCAATAGTTATGATCTATTTTGTGTCTTCCATGGATTATTTGGACATGGATGTGTATTGTTTTACTTCTTAGTCCTAATAAATTGTCAGATATGAGTTGCATAAATTCCATCCCAGATGGATATATGTGTATTTAGCCTTCATGCCTATCACAAGACCTTATTGTATCTATGATCCTCTTTCCATCTCGGGTGAGGCCTTCCTCGACCTTGGCCAAGGATTGATATGTCGGTGCTCTAGGGTTTTTGTTCATCAACTCTAGATTAACCCTAGGTCTAAACTCCCGAGTTTTAAGAAGGACACACTCAAGCGTGGAATAAAATGCCAACAAATGGTTTTTTTGCTGGGACCTAAAAGTCTTATATCGAATGATGAAGGCGAGAAATGAGGCGGTATCTGTCTCAAGAGGAAATTCAAGACTGGCTAACTACAAAGGAGTATGAGTTTTCCCTAAGGGAAACTCAGGGGCTACTAGTGAATGTGAAGAGTTGGAAGTATGTTTACATATGAGATTTTATTTGATGAATTTTCATGTTTATTGTATGAATGGTTGAAGAGGAAAACTACGACCAATTCTATTGTGCCATTGTTGGAGCCAGTGGTTTGGGATCAAACCATGCTTGATAGCTTGAAGGTATTGGACAATAAGTGGACTCAGGCCATTGATTTTTTGTTTTCTAAAGTAAGAGAGGGATACATTATTGAATTTGTTGTGGAGTACACTCATTCTTTTAGTGGGGTTGAAAGAAATTTTGCAGAAGGTCCAAGGAAGTGGATGCTAGAAGAGATTCGACTTTGGATAAAAATGTTGTTCGTCGAGAAAGGGATAATATGCATGGAGCCTAATAAAATGGCTGAGTAAACCCCCTAGCGCTTGGGGGGTTTGCAAAGACGGGGGAAAGTGAGAAAGGAAATAGATCTATTGAGGAAGGTCCAAAAATTGTAAAGATCAAGTGAAGAATGGAATGGAACCAAAGGAATATAGGAGAAAAAGAGTCGAGAGATACACAAGAAGAGTTGAGATAAGAAGAAAAGTAGAGCAAAGAGGTGAAGAAGATTTATATAGGAGTGCGTGACGAGGGGTTGGGCCCAAGATGAAGAGAAAATAAATTGCACCAAGAGGTAGTGTGAAAGAGCATGTTGTGCCAGAGTGGAGCACAGATGAGGATAGGCCCCCAAAGAGGCATGGAATTGAAGATAGTGGTAGTGGCACCAATATTGTTAGTGGTAACGGCCTAGGTGATGAAGTATGCACCCCTTGGTTGTTGCAGAGTGTTTCAACCTTAGAGGAAGATGAAGTGAAAAGCAGTGATGTGTTGATAAGGAGAAGAGGTAGTGCACACATATGTGGTGCGCAGATAGGAAAGGAAGGTAGCACTTATATTTGTGGTACATAGATAGGAGAGAAGCTAGAGCACATATTTGTGGTGTGCAGATAGGAGATAGAGCACACATTTGCAGTGCTCTGGAAGATGAGGAAGATGGAGGCTCCCCTAGTGGTGGGGGAGATGTATGGGAGACTGTAGATGGTCTTGCATGGATGCAAGTAGAAAAATCTCTGGATCACCTCATAAGAAATGTTAGAAGAATATGGACTTACCCCCCCTTTGTACCACCACCCTGCGCATTTTTAATCAAGAATAAATAACAACAGACAGTGAATCAATTGGAGTAGGAGAGACAAATGAAGGAGATAAAAGAGAAGTGACGAATGAAGAGGAAGTTGAATTTATCACTACTTCACCTAGAGAAGCATTAATGTTGAGGAGTCACACCCCTAGTGATGCAGACCCCCTACCTCGGCAGGGTCCACCGACCTCCCAGTCTAAGGATCGTTCTTAATTCTTTGAGTTGAAGCAGCTCTTTCGGTCCCTGCTGGAACCTCCACTAAAAAATTCTACAAGTCCTTATGAAACTCCGTCTGTGCAAACAAGCACTGGGCACAAGTTTCCTCCACATGACCACTATCCGTGACCACAAGCCTAACCAAAAGGCACTTCGTGTTTCACGATTTCGGGAGTTCTGTTGCGAGTCACCCCGACTTCTCCCGATCTCCGAAATCTAAATAGGGGTCTAGAGCATACTAGCTCCTTCGTCCTCCCGAAACCCAAAACCCAAAAGTTTGAGCCCCCGATGTCATATCAACGGTCCACATCCTCCCGCGATCCAATGGTTCAGATCTCCCTTTTGCATATCAAGACTTCGCATTTCGCAAAGTTAGAGGATTGCTCACCTCAATTTTCCCAATTCTCGATTTCCTGAACGGAGAATCCTTCTAGGCGTTAGCTCCTTTCTTCTAGCCCCACTTTGACTTTGATGTTGGGATATGACCTGGGGCCCAACTATAAAGTGTTTCAGGACTTCGCATTTCTTGAAGTTGAAAGACCTCTCACCTCAGATCTTCTGATCCTCGAAATCTTGAAATTCTCCCTGGACAATCAACGGTCCAGATCTCTCCTTGATCAATGACTGTGATCTTTTCACAAATTCACACTTCGAGAATTCTCACAAGTCCGTCCTTTGACTTCCCTGAGTCGCGAGTCAGCGAAATGTTGATCTGCTGCCACCTGTCCTCTGACGATGGATGATCCCGATGATTTTGGGACTTCACAACTTCGCAAGTCGGCTCTCTTCCTGTGCACTTTGAAGGAATTTAAACCTTGTGCACGTTCCCTGGATCCAACGACTGTTGGTCCACTCACTCCCAGATCCTACGGCTGATATTTGTTCTCCTGCACGCTCTCCTATGTGCCTGGATGTGAGATTCAACGACCCATATCTGTCCCTCCACAGCTAATCTAACGACTGCAGTCGCTCCTCCTCCTGAGCTTACAATTTCTCCCGGTCCAATAACTTTGGTCTTGCCTGCGTTCTAAAGACGTTGTCACTCCTGAGCTTTGGGACTTGGAATAAGTCCACTCTTGCACACTCCTCAAGCTATCTCTTATGAGCTTTCAACTTGCTCAGTCTCTAAGGGATTCAACCCTCTGCTTCCATAGAAGAATTCTGGTGCCCTCCTGGCATGTTCTACGCTTGACCTCCTGAGCTTTTGAACTTAAAACAAGTTCTCTCTGCGCACACTCCTTCCACTTTGACTAACCTTCAAATGGCTGTCTTTCAACACTTCGTCTAAGTGTTGGCCTAGTGCACTCCTTGCACAGGTCGTCCTCCAGAGTGTTCAACAACTTTGTCTCCTTGAGATTCAACTGATCGGACCTCAAAGGTCTCTGTCCCTTCTGTCCCTCGAAGAGATACAAGTGCCCTCTTGGCAACTTCCGCTCAAGCACTCCTTGTTGATCCTTCAGAGTGTTCAGTAACTCTTTGAGTGTCTTCTCCTCGACACTTCCCTTCTCACTGAACGTGACATAGAGTTCCTTGGTGCACTCCTTGCACACGCTCAATGCCCACCTAACAGAGCTTAACATAATCCTCAACAATTCTGTCTTCTCTCTGTGCCCTCCTCTGCACAGTCTTTCCTCCAAGGTGTTTAGTAACCTTGAGGTTCTCCTTTGAGTTTATGATTCCTCTGGTGCACCCTCGTGGCATGTTCTTGTCTGAATTCCATAGAACTCAGATGTGCACTCTTTGCACTGGCTCACAGAGTCCTCAACACTCTGTCATGCAACCCCTTGCATTTGGCCACAAAGAACCCAGACTGAAATCAAAGAAAACTCACAGACAACGAATTCTGTCTATCCTTGCAGATGGAACCTATCATACATCTACAACATAAATGCATAAATACATAAAGATGACATTCACCAAATACACATAAACACACAAAGAATCTCATGCAGGAAAAATTGCTCTTTGTATTAATATGAATGTCAAATTACAATATGGGTAAGCTCGGACTGCAACAGAGTCTCGACTCTCTCTACCTTCTCCTCTATTCTTCCTATCTCTTCTATGATATTCTTCCTAATCTAATGAATCTAGATAAAAATATCTTTTTACAAAAGAGGGGCTCCTCAAGCTCTTCCCTCCATCTCACCTACTCTCATTAATTTACATTTAATTACATTCAATGGTTGTCTAGTCCGAATCGGATCTAGATCTTCAGCCTGTCAACCATTAAGGCAACTCTACCTATAGCCTGTACAAAGGCATGGCTTTGGATCTTCCAGCCTTACAACATTTAATTACAATTTGAAATTTTAAAATGAGAGGAATGGAGCCTCTCTCCTCCATTGAATGCACGTTGAATGTCCTGGTTGGATGGCACATTGTTGACGTGGAGTGATGCTCCTGCATCATACTCCATTGTTGCGAAAAATTCATGAGCTCCTGCTCATGAGATTCCCCGCTCTGTTGAAATCCACCTGGATCCCAAACTATTCTTTGGAGCTGTCCATCTGCTCCACTGCTTTGCTGTTGCTTCCCTGCTGCTCTTGCAGGCTTCCTTCTGCTCAGCTTCTCCTTGCTGGCAGTCTCATGTGCTGACCTCAACATCAGCCTTCTGATTTCTTCAATCACCTTGTCCAGCTACTCCAATGGCTGGTTCTCTTTATGCAGTCTCCTCGGCTGCACTTCTTCCCTACAAATGGGTAGATCAACTTGATCCCCCTTGCGATTTTCTCCATCTTTTATGGCCTTAACTTGCCACCCAGTTGCAAAATCCTCTTTGAAAGTCTTATCAATGAGCTGCTGCTTAGCTTCACCTTCTGACAGATTTGCTTCTGCCAGTTCTCTTGCTGGCATATTTCCAGCTTCCTCCAGCTGCTCCCCAGACTAGAATTCTAATTCATCTTTTGTTGCAGGCTTCAGTGCTGCAGTCATCTCCTATTCAGCTGCCTGGCTGAAATTTCTGAGCAATTCTGTCTAATGCTCTTCTCTCGCAATCTGCATGACTATCTTCTAGAAGTCATCTACTGGCTCTGGATTTTTCAACCAATCCTCCAGCATCTCTAACTCCTTCTCCGATGGAGTGAGCACCTTATCTGTATGTTCTTGTTCTGCTGGGGTAGTTTCTGATGTCCACTCCATTTCTTCTTCCTCTATGACAGTCACTGCTGGATGTCCTTCTTCTATTGTTGCATTTGCAACACATTCTCTGGCCTCAACTGGGATGTTTGGTAGGAATATCTGAATTCCCCCAATGATCAGAATACACCTCTGATCTTCTTCCATCAACTCTCCTTACTGATATGAACTCTCAATTGAGTTCATCTTCTCTCCCTTGCCCACCTGAAAAATTGGGATTTCTGCCTTACCCTCCTGGCAGTCTATGAGATCCTCCAATGATCCCATCTCATTGCCCACCTGGCAATCTGAACTTTCTTCATTGCTCACCTGGTAGTCTCTGAGAACAACCATTGACCTCTTCTCATTTCCCTCTAGGAAACCTGAAAGTTCCTCACTACTCACCTGGCAGTTTCTGAGACCCTTCTCTGATCTCTTCTCCTCATCATCACTGAGGCTCTTCCCATTTTCTGGCTCACATATATGAACCATCTCCTCTTCAACTTTGAGGCTTTCAACATACCTCAACCACCTCTTTAACAGTTTTCGCTGTCCTCTTGCCAACAATTCCTTGACTGACCACTTCACCTTCTTCTTCATGGGGCACTCATACACCCAATGCACCTTTGCATCCTACTGCATTTTAAATGGAAGCTTCTCCATTCATGTTCTTATCTCACTGAACTCTTTGTCTATCTCAACTTTACTCTTCTGCTGTTGGTCCTTACCTTGGGCACACTTCTAATTTGCAGTAGCCATCTCTCTTTCTCCAAGAACGCTACTGGTCCTTCGGGTTTAACCCACATGGCTGTCTACCATTTGTTGCACACCTTGCAACAATCATGCACAGAGCATCAACATTCTGCCTTTCTTCTTCTCTTCCGCCTAAAATCTATAGACGAAGTTAAGCTCTAACACCAACTGATGTAATCATACTATTTCCTTATTTACTCTGCCTCCCTCTGCCTGCTGTCTACAGACAGAAAGTGGCTCTGATACCACAATGACGGTGTCAAACTATATCCTCTATGTCTTTTCCTCTTTTACCTACGATCTGTAGACAAATTTTGAATCTCTAATACCACAATGAAGCAGAACCCCTACCTCGATAGGGTCCGCCGACCTCCTGGTCTAAGGATCGTTCTTAATTATCTAAGTTGAAGAAGCTCTTTCGGTCCCTGCTGGAACCTCCACTAAACAATTCCATAGGTCCTTATGAAACTCCGCCTGTGCGAACAAGCACTGGGCGCAAGTTTCCTCCACGTGACCACTACCCGTGACCACAAGCCCAACCAAAAGGCACTTCACGTTTTGCGATTTCGAGAATTCTGCTATGAGTCACCCCGACTCCTCTCGATCTCTGAAATTTCGACAGGGGTCTAGCACATGCTAGCTCCTCCCTTATCTTCCATCCATATGACCCCTCACTATGACTTGGGGCCAAACCATCCTCCTGAAACTCGAAACTCCGAACCCCCATGTTAGCACATGGGCAAACCCAGGGTTCAATGCTCAAGAGCACACCAACAAAGCCCTAACTACCGACCCTTTCGGCAACACTTGCGAAGCAGATGAAGTCTCACCGAGGTAGAGGCAGGGGTGGTTGCAAGAATCAGGTGTCTGCAACCTTAGCTGGGACACAGATATGTGATTATATCATCTACAGAGCACTTAGCATCGATCATTCATCACTATTCAACCCTTATTATACTTCGCAGACAACACAGAGCATCGCGGTGTACACTCAGATCTACAGTGTTTCAACACTTAACCAAAGCAACCTAGATCAGATCCAGTAGATTAGCACTAAGCATCCTCATAAACATCAGACCTAACAATCATATATATCTAAGAAACACAGAGCATAAGTGGATATATCAAAGAACATAGCATAAGCAAAGATAAACACATTGAATCAAAGAACAAAGCATAATACACAGATTTACGTGGTTCACCCCCACCCTGGGGCTACGTCCACAAGATCTTCTTCTTTATTATCATCTTCAATCTGTTACAAGCACAAAGCCTCCAAAATCCTTCTTCACATAAGATAGAAGATCTGCGCAGCTCGCTAGATCCTTCTTCCTTGTGTTACAACACTTAGCTTTCTATAAAAACCTCATAGTAACTTGCACTTAGCCTTGCAAGCCTTACATAGTTCGCACAGAGCACTTATTCAACATCACATAGATGCACTACCAATTACACTAAGCAATCACATCTACTACTTCTTACATTGTCTATCCTTCTATTTATACATTACAAAAGTGGGCCTAAGAGTGGGTAAACCCACGGGCCGACATCCCTTTCCCATTACATATTCCCAAAAACCCAAAAAGGACCCAAAAGGGGGCCTAACTTCCACAATTTCCGCTTCGCTTTGTGCTTTGTCTTCGACAGGCTATCGAAGTCCCAAAAACAGTCAATTATGACCAAGTGTTCCTCAAAACTTGGTCAAGGGCCAACACCTCGATGTCAGATCAACGGTCCACAACCTCACATGATCCAACGGTTCAGATCTCCCTTTCACGTATCGAGACTTCACGTTTTGCGAAGTCGGAGGATTGCTCACCTCTCTTTTCCCGATTCCTGATTTCCCAATCGGATAATCCTTCTAGGCACTAGCTCCTTTCCTCTAGCCCCACTTTGACTTTGATGTTGGGCTATGACCTGGGGCCCAACTATTAAGTGTTTTGGGACTTCGTATTTCGTGAAGTCGAAAGACCTCTCACTTCAGATCTTCTGATCCCTGAAATCCCAAAATTCTCCCTAGACAATCAACGGTCCAGATCTCTCCTTGATCAACAATTGCGATCTTTTAGAGAGTTCTCCCTTCACAAATTCTCACAAGTCTACCCTTTGACTTCCCTGAGTCGCGAGTCAGCGAAATGTTGATCTGCTACCACTTGTCCTCTGACGATGGACGGTCCCGATGATTTCGGGACTTTGTGACTTCACAAGTCGGCTCTCCTCCTGTGCACTTTGAAGGAATTTAAATCATGTGCACGTTCCTTAGATCTAATGGCTATTGGTCCATGCGCTCCCAGATCATATGGTTGAGATTTGTTCTCCTGCGTGCTCTTCTGTGTGCCTGGACGTGAGATTAAATGACCCAGATATGTCCCTCCACAACCGATCTAACGACTACAGTTACTCCTCCTCCTGAGCTTACAATTTCTCTTGGTTTTGGAAGAATTCAAATGTTTCAAAGGCCTCGACCTTTGATTCCTCTGTGAGTTCGATAACTTTGGTCTCGCCTGCGTTCTGAAGACGTTGTCCCTCCTGAGCTTTGGGACTTGGAATAAGTCCACTCTTTCATACTCCTCGTGCTATCTCTTCTGAGCTTTCAACTCTCTCAGTCTCTAAGGGATTTAGCCCTCTGATTCCTTAGAAGACTTCTGGTGCCCTCCTGGCACATTTTGCGCTCGACCTCCTGAGATTTTGAACTTAAAACAAGTTCTCTCTGCGCACACTCCTTGCGCTTTGACTAGCCTTCAGATGGCTGTCTTTCAACACTTCATCTGAGTGTTGGCCTGGTGCACTCCTTGGATAGGTCTTCCTCTAGAGTGTTCAACAAATCTGTCTCCTTGAGCTTCAACTGCTCGGACCTCAAAGGTCTCTGTCCCTTCTGTCCCTCGAAGAGATACAAGTGCCCTCTTGGAAACTTCCGCTCAAGCACTTCTTGCTGAGCCTTCAGAGTGTTCAGTAACTCTGTGAGTGTCTTCTGCTAGACACTTCCCTTCTCACTAAACTTAAAACAGATTTCCTTGGTGCACTCCTTGCACACGCTCAATGCCCACCTGGCAGAGCTTCACAAAATCCTCAACAATTCTATCTTCTCTCTGTGCCCTCCTCTGCATAGTCTTTCCTCCATGGTGTTTAGTAACCTTGAGGTTTTCCTTTGAGTTTGTGATTCCTCTGGTGCGCCCTCCTGGCACGTTCTTTCCTGAATTCCACAGAACTCAGATGTGTACTTTTTGCACTGGCTCACAGAGTCCTCAACACTCTGTCATGCAACTCCTTGCATTTAGCCACAAAGAACCCAGACTGGAATCAAAGAAAACTCACAGACAACGAATTCTATCTATCCCTGCAGATGGAACCTATCATACATCTACAACATAAATGCATAAACACATAAAGATGACATTCACCAAATACACATAAACACACAAAGAATCTCATGCAGGAAAAAATGCTCTTTGTATTAATATGAATGTCCAATTACAATATGGGTAAGCTCGGACTACAACAGAGTCTCGATTCTCTCTTCCTTCTCTTATATTATTCCTATCTCTTATATGCTCTTCTTCCTAATCTAATGAATCTAGATACAAAGATCTTTTTACAAAAGAGGGGCTCCTCGAGCTCTTCCCTCCACCTCACCTACTCTCATTAATTTACATTGAATTACATTCAATGGTTGTCTAGTCTGAATCGGATCTAGATCTTGATCCTGTCAACCATTAAGGAGACTCTACCTACAACCTGTACAAAGGCATGGCTTTGGATCTTCCAGCCTTACAACATTTAATTGCATTTAATTACAATTTGAAATTTTAAAATGAGAGGGCTCGAGCCTCTCTCCTCCATTGAATGCATGCTGAATGTGGTGGCTGGCTGGCGCATTGTTGATGTGGAGCGATGCTCTTGCATCACCTAGCAGTAAAAAAGGATGACTAGCTCGAATTTGAGGATGGAAGGACAGTACCCTGAAGCTACTTTTATTCCATTGAATGGGTAGGGATGATGTGGAACAACATTGGTTCATGTGAGAAGCAATCTGGTCTATGAAGAGGATCACATATGAAGTAACCAAGATTGTGCAGCTGGAAACCACATTCATGGACAAAGCCCTGACATGGTACATGAAGTACAAGGTTACTACGTTGGTGGGACAAGCAAGGTCCCTGACATATTTTAAACAAGACTTGCTTAGGGAGTTCTAGAAACCTAAGTTAGAGTCTCAATGTATCACATAGATAAAGGAAATTAAGTAGAAGGAGGGAGAAACCATATGGGATTATGACCAACAGTTCAAGATTTTATTGGATAGGTTGATGTTCCAAATTCAGGACTTGTAGCACAAATAATGATTTGTTGCAGGGTTTCTCCCCATATCCAAGTCCCACTCACCCAACAGAAGGTGACGACTGAGGCATAGGCAATCAAAATTGTGATGCACCTGGAGGCTACTCTAGGAGGGGTAGAGACATTGGCATGATTGGTGCAGGTGAAGTTGCAACTGGCCAACTTGACGATGCAATTGCAGGACATGGATAAGACAAAATTCATGTGCGAGCACGTATGGTGTACCACATGTTGCTCTGAGGGGCATTGCAGGGACGAGTGCCTTGTACTTCCAAATTATGTGGCAACAGGCACACCGATTCCATTTCCATATGAACAGATGGAGTGGGGTGATATATGTAGACAATGGGGGCATGTGCCACCCTGTTGTCAAACTGTACATAAGTATCAAACGACGACCCACAATCCATTATGTGAGTTCTGTAAATCTGTCGGGCACGATTTCAATAATTTCGAGCACTCTAGTTGATGCAATGCAATACCCACGATGATTTTTGGGTACATGAAGAATGTTAGGGTGGTGATCATGGTGGTGCTGAAAGAGAAAAATATCAAGGAGGTCACAAAGGTGGAGATGGGCACAATTGCATATGCAGATATGGAGGAGGCGGAGGTAGAACCCCCACTTATTTTGATTGTGGGGAAATTGGCCATTTATCAAGATTTTGTACTAAACCACACATGGTTTATGCATACTGCTACAGTCTCAAACATGTCACGAAAGTTTGTCTTGACTTGTTGAAAAAGTGGCAAGACAAGAAGGCCAATTGCAACATGGTGCATGCGGAGTTGTGCAAGAAAAATAAGAAGAATGAAGCGACCGATGTTCGGGTGGTAACTCGAGGAAGTGTGAATACATGAGTAGACTTTGAGCATGGTGAAGGCTCAAGTTAGAATTCAGAGGGGAAATTAAGGAAGGCAACACATCCCCCTCCAAAGTTTGATATTTCCCAATAGAAATAGTTCCTATGCAAGGCACAGAGAGCTCTGGAAGAAGAAAGAGCATGCAAAGAGCTACAATGTGTTACTTAGAGGTCACTTAAGAAAGCTCGGATTTGGGAAGAAGTGCAAAGGGTGACACAAAGATCATTGGAGGAAGCTTGGATCCACGAAGAGGTACAATGTGTGATGTAGAGCTCGTTGGAAGAGGTGCACGCACAAGAAGAACTGCAGCATGCAACACAAAGAGATTTGGAGGAAGCTTGCATGCATGAAGAAATACAACGTGTGACACAATAGTCAATAGAAGAAGCTTGCAAAAAAACTAAGCTGTGAAGCACTGAGCAAAAATCACATGAAGAATAGTGGTTGGAGGAGTTTCAATGCACAACACATGCAAAAGTATTGCATAACTTGAGTCGCAAGGAGGAACCTGAAGACCAAGTAAGTTCTTTCTTGCATTTCTATTTGTGATTACTGAATGATCCAAAGGCTGCAAGTAAGTTGACACAAATGTTAGCTACTTGCATGAAGGAACAAGGAGTAGAAGAAATCATCTCAACCACTCTGTTGGAAAGAGTTGTATGTCAAGTAGGTAAGCATAAGTGCACTGACCAAGAGTTCAAGATGACAACAGAGCTTGGAGGCTATGGCATGGATGGAGTCATGTTGGATCTGGGTTCCAATGTGAATATTCTTCCAAAGAAGTGTTGGGAAGTGATGAGCAAGACAACATTGGTTTGGCCGCCATCCAGCTATGGTTGGAAAATCAATACAAAATCTAGCCAGTAGGATGACTGGAGCAAATGGAAGTCAATATAGGAGTCAAAACAAAGGTTGACTTTGAAGTCATAGAAATTATGGATGAATCAAACCCATACCCTGCATTTATTAGCATTGATTGGGCCTTTGACAACAATGTGGTGTTGAATTTGAAGAAAAGGCAGATGTCTTTCAAGATAGACACCATGCACGTGGTCGCACCATTGGACCCATATGAAGGGGATATATACAATGAGCCGGTGGATGAAGATGTGTGAAGCTTGGTCATTGAAAATATATATAAGGTTATTAGGCACAAGGAGGATTACATCAGCCCCATTGCATATGGAGAGTCGAGTTGGTGCAATGTCAAGTCTTATGGCATATATTCTGAAGAGGCCATCAAAAGGTGACAAAAGAAGTTGTAATAGGTCTCCACTTATAGATGTGCGAGATTAACCAAAGCAGTTCACTGGATTGGCTCTGAATTATTTGATGCACCACGTTTTGATGGAACATGGCAAGTACGGGCCTTTCTGAGTCAAATGGAGGAGATTGTTCTAGAAGACTAATGAGTAAAGGCCATAGATGTCGTGATGTGAGGGACACCTACACGTTGGTGGGAGACTTACCATGAAAATATAAACATTGGACACATGTGGCCGAGTTAATAAATGTCCAATTCTAGCCTATTACTGACTTTTAACTAGCCAATAGGTATAAAGGCATTGGAGATACCCATGAACACACTTTCTTCTGTGAATAACATTGGACTTCCAAGAATATCCCTTGTACCAAATGGGTCCATCAATTTGTACATACGATGGATATGGTTCCAAGGATCTGGTATATTCAGAAGGAGCTCATAATACAAAAGGTTGAATGGACTCATATGAGCTCCCAATTTTGCTTAACATTTAGCTTCACAACACAAGATCCTGTTCAGAGGGACCTCTCGTCCAAATTAAATATTTTATCTTTCATTGATAGATAAATGAAGCTACACCCCGAGTAGTATGCTCCTATCACCAACCCATAACCAAACTAAAGGAGGCAGCCCACCACTATAAGATTGATGTTGACAACCTTGATGATGAGGACCCTTGAGAAATACATATCAAATAATCAAAGGGTGAGCATGCAATTCAAGGTAAGGTTCAAAAGATGAACATCCCATATTATAATGGTCCAATCAAAACCAAGAAGCACAACATTGACATTGAGGAAGCGCCCAAGATGGTCGTTATTAGAGACTACTGGGACAAGGAGATTGTAACTCAAGTTGTCAACCTGCTTAAGGAATATGAGGACTTGTTTCCCTGAAGTTTCTCAGAAATGAAAGGGATCGCAGGCTCTTTGGGGGCCATGAAGATTCAACTTAAGCCAAATGCCAAACCGATCAAGAGGAGGCCTTATATATTAAATCCCAAGTCCAAAGAGAAAGTGCGTAGAGAGATGGATTAGATGTTGGATGCTAGATTATTGTCCCAATCGAAGAGTCAGAATGGATTAGTTCTATGGCCGTACAACCCAAGAAATTAGGTGACATCCAAATCAATGTCAATTTGAGGAGTCTCAACACTACTTGCGTCCATGACCCATTCCCTACACCTTTCATAGATGAGGTGCTGGAAAATATTGGTGGTTGGGAAGCCAACTCTTTTAAAGATGGATTTTCAGGGTATCATTAGGTTTGAATAGTAGAGGAAGACCAGGCTAAAACGACCTTTGTGATAGAATGGGTGTCATTTGTGTCCACTGTAATGCCCTTTGGCTTGAAGAATGCCCCCGCAATATTTTCCCGGATAGTGGTTGTTTCCTTCAAGGAATTTATCCATAAGTTTCTTGAAGTCTATTTATATGATTGTATGGTGCTCAATTTGCTGAAATAACACATGAAATCCCTTTGATTGATGTTGGATAGATGCCAACAACTCCAAATTTCACTAAATTTAAAGAAGTGTATCTTTTGCACACCATTTGGTATATGGTTGGGCCATGCCATCTGCAAGGAGGGGCTGTTGGTTGATCTAGCTAAAATTGCAGCCATACTGGAGATGGTATCCCCCAGCTCAGTTTTTGCAATGCGTGCCAGGTTGGGTCACATAGTTTACTACCGACGGTTCATCCAGAATTATGCACAAATTGCTGCTCCAATGCAGAAGTTGTTGCACAAAGACACGAAATATATTTGGACACCGGAATGTCAAACATGCCTAGATACTTTGAAAGAGAAACTAGTTATTGTGCCGATTCTTGTGTTTCTCGACTCATCCAAGTTATTTCATGTTCATGGTGACGCCTTGTCTATTGCACTCAACACAGTTCTCACGTAGTCGGGGGAAGGAAATATTCACCATCCAATATACTTTACCAGTCGCAAACTGTCTAATGCGGAAAATAATTACACGATAACTAAGCGCGAGGGTCTTGCCATGGTCTATGCCTGGTAGAAGTTTCACCACTACTTGTTGGGGAACGCCTTCAAATTATTTACAGATCACTCCATGCTCAAGTATTTGGTAAATAAATTGATGTTGGGCGGACGAATTTGTTGTTGGTTTCTACTCTTTCAGGAGTTTGACTTTGAAGTTGTGATCAAACCAAGGAAGTACAATATTGGACTCGATCATCTATCATAGATTGAGACACGTGAAGCTGCTAAGAGCCTTGACAATGAATGTTAGTCTCCAATTTTGACCATATTTTTGCCTATATCATGTTAGATATACCCCCATTTCATATCCAGTATCATTCCTTTCTGGCCTTACCTTGATACATTTCACATCATTTTGCCCTAAATGGAGCTATTCAAGGTATTCATATGATTCAAGTTATTTTTAATGTATTTTGATACTTTAAACTAATATTGATACTAACATGACATGAGTTAGGTACTTGTTTCCTTGAAACAGATTTATCAGTACCAGGTACCGGCTTGCACTTAGTGGAGATGTCAAAGATTTGTATGACATTGCCAGATTGGAATGACAGTCTGATTCATATGATTGATTGAGTCATAGCTCAATGTGATGACTCAGAGCGAAATTATAGAACTGTTTGTTATGATGCTTTATGATTCACGCTTCTTGACATTGCGTGTCATGAAGCTGTGAACTTAGTTTTAACTAACTATGAGTCATTTTCGGATCTAAGATTCGCTTAGTTAAATGTACCTATGTTCAAGACTATTTTGGGGAGGATCTAAATAAACTCAGATCGCTCTTAAGAAATGTTGGTTATGATATATTATGTTATGCGATTTCTGATAATACAATTTCTATGCGTTATATCATTTTCTGTTAAATGATTTGAGTTTATTTACGAATTATGGAGCGTGAGGTATGAAACAGTTATGCATGGAATAATTTGAGTAGCTCTGGTTTTGTTTTAGGGCGATTGCACCTCTTGGTTGGGCCCACCAACAGGTTCAATTCGCTTTCTCTTTTCCACAGTATAGTTAGTTTGTTTCTAGCTTTAGAATCTGCGTGTGAGTTAATTTTTAACTTGAAATTGCTATGCTAAATTCCGACTTAGTCATTTTTCGTTTAGTTCATTCTCAGTTTGATATTATCTTGTAGATCATTGAATGTTGGAATGAGTTATTTGCCATTGTAAAATTTGAGGAATGAACCAAGTGCCGATTAATCTCTCTCTTAGATTAGTTTAGATTTGCTCTGTTTTCCAGTTTCTAGTTTGACCATGATTTGAAGATAGTTTGAGTTTAGATTTACTCTGTTTTGTTAGGGTAGCTCGCTTATGGTCTGGTTAAAGGAAGCTTCCAATATTTGTAGGGTAAAATAGGATATTTATTAGTTTCACCTTTGTTAGATTTAGAACTGCTTGGTATTTAGATTAAATAAGAGGTTTTAAAAATGTTCTCTCTTTATGGTTCAAATAGATGTTTTGATGATTTGGTGTTTAGTTAATGGTAGATAGCCTTGGGTGATTTCTTTAGATTAGGAATAGGAATACATTTGATTAATTTGGAATTGTTTCCATTGAATAATTAGACAAGATATGATCAGTTTTAAGATAATCATTAGGATTCAATTTATAAGAATAAGTTTATGTTTTCTTCTCAGAATAACCTTTAGGTAGAAGTTAGAATCTTACCAACACATATAGTGTAGTAGCTCTAAGTTCACTTACCCTGGTTTGACAATTTAGTGTTTTCAGGTAATTAAAATCTTTAATACAACAGCCTGACAATGAACTCCCCAATGCACAACTCTTCCATTTCAAATCCATCCCTAATCAATTGGTTAAAATTGCGAAATTCGTGACAGGCTCCCACAAGGGAATGACAAGCTCCCACAAGGCAATGCCATTAATTGGTGATGCAGAGTGCCGACTACCAGTTTATTTCTAGACATTTGTATAAGTTGGGCACAGATGGTATCCTACACCGATGTGAATTGGAGCATGAACGAGGCCCCATTATGTATGAAGCACATGAAAGAATTGTTGGCAGTCACAATTTCGGTAAGGCTACAACATGTAGGGCTTTGGTGGCCCTCCTTGTTTGCAGATTCCAAGATATATTGTAAGCATTAGGATGTCTGTCAATGCATTGGAAAGCCATGTTGGAGGGATGAGCTTCAATTGTTTCTAGTAACAACATTATAGTTGTTTGACAAGTGGGAAATTGACTTTGTGGGTCCCATAAACCCACCCATGTGTCGCATAGGTGCATGCTACATTATTATCACAACATAATATCTTACTATATGGGCTTAAGCTGCGTCAGTCAAGGATTGTACATCAGAGATGAAAACACACTTCATTTTTTAGAATATCATTACCAGATTCGAATGTCTGAATGTACTGATGAGTGATCAGGGGTCACATTTTCTGAACGAGGCCATTCAACAACTCATCAAGGAGTTCATGATCCATCACTAGAATAGAGCCCCCTATCATCCTCAAGCTAATGGTATGGTTGAAGCTTTTAATAAAATTTTATAACATGCTTTAACCAAATTTTGTAATGTGCAGTGTGATGACTAGTATTAACACATCCCATAGGTATTATGGGTTTATTGAACAACATGCAAATGATTGACAAAGTGCACACCATTCAGACTGGCCTTTGGAAAGGAGGTAGTTATGCTGCTGAAATTTGTTGTTCCTAGCCTTTAGGTCGCCCTTTCCACTTGGATGACAGATGATCAGTCCCTTCAACATAAGTTAGATGAGCTTATGGAACTATAAGAGGACCGAAATATGGTCATGTTCAATCAAGTGGTTGAGAAGGAAATACATAAGACATGGAATGATCACAACATCCACCAAAAGATCCTCTAGCCAGGATCTTTAGTTTTGTTGTATGACAATAAATATTTACAACATCTTAGCAAGCTATGCATGTGGCGGCTGGGTCCTTTTCAGTTAGTCTACATTAGTGAAGCAGGTGCCACCAAGTTGGAAACCTTATAAGTCCATCCACTCAAGGGACTCATTAATGACAATAGGTTAAAGGTGTACTATGCCCCCCAGGGGTCAACCGTTATTTAATCCCCCTTCTCATATTTTCATATTGGTAGAGTAGGTTTAGTGTAGGATATACAAAAAATAACCCATCTAATAATTGACATAATTTACCTTTTTGATGATATAATATTCACATCAGTCATGTAGGTGGACTTGATATATTGACATCTGTTGCATATTTTCCACACTTCCAAATCAGGTTGATATTTTTCAATAAGTATAGGATCCTGGCTCTGAATGACAAGTCACATGGGCTTTGGAGGATTTTATTGGTGATTCAATTCCTTGAAAGGGCATAGTAATCAACTATTGGAAACTCACACATGCCACAAGTACAAAGTCAGTTATACCACCACATTCTCCAACAAGCATCTCCAGTACGACAGATCTGGAATATCGATCTCCCTATGAGTCATACTTCAATGTTACTTTCTACTTGTTTTCCAAGCCCTCCCCTCCATCAAATCTTGTTCTCCCTCCATTTTAATCCTTCCCTCCCACATCCACTCCATATATACCAACCCCCCCTTCCCTCTCGGTGGGTAAAGTCTCCATGCCCCATTCCCTACTATTCCCCCTCAGTGACTTTCTTCTCCGCCCTGCTGATCATTCCCCCGTTTCCCTCATCCGTGTCACATTTTCCTACATAACCTGTCATGGTGTGGCTTCACAGACTATCCATACTTTGTTATTCCCATATATCTCAAGAAACTCAAGAGCCTATACTTCAATTTTCACAAAGATTGCCAGTTTGTGTCTAGTTGCTTGGTAGAGGTCCTTCCCCCTTGTTTCCTCGCAAGTGTTAGCTCCAGGCCACTCAGTTCCCTGAACTATGTTTTGTACACATGATTATTCACCCGCTTGCTCAAGCCAAAGGTAGTTGAATATCCATCATGCATCATCCCCTTTGCTGATGGGATGAAAACCTACTCAATAGCTTGCTAGGAGCCTTACTCTCATCTATCGTCATGGAACCTCCTCCAGAGCTGTGAGGCCGAGCCAAATTCTTCTATCCAACCTTGTTGATACTAGCCCTACTCTCACATCTTTCCATGGAACCTCAACTCTCCATAAGAAGAATGACCGAGGCTCTCTGTACAACTTTGTCGTACTAGAATAAAAAGACAAGTAGATAATCATGCTCTCTCCTGATGGAACCTAACTTGTTTTTAGTAGTCGATGTTTGATGATAGGATTTAAAAATATTCCTCATTCACCTCCATAGATACCAACGAAGGTTCTAGGTCGAGCATCTGGCCACATGCACTCCACATCTAT
>JASDQU010031061.1:2843-14933 GCA_032191745.1 Picea mariana | reverse complement strand
TCAATCAAACAATACACTAAGTTCAATGTATTTAGTATTGAATTTAAAAAAAAAAAATCTGGAATTTAAAAAAAATTACCCACTATGTTGAAGTTCAATCTATTTAGTATTGAATTGTAAAAAATAGAAAATAATTTAATATATGTAACAAAAAATTACATTATAAGAATTGTACTTATTTTAATAAAAGTTGCTCACTTCACTAAGAAAAAATACATAACTCTTCTTATAATAAAGAGGGAAAAAAAATAATTGTATTTTAATATAAATCCGGTGCATGAATTTTAATCGCCATATTTTGAGAGCGAACTCAAAATCATCCTTCGTTCGAGCCTAGTTCTTTTGTTCTAGTTTTTTTTAAGTTAAATATATAGAATGTATTCCAAACTTGGTTTATTACTATGTTGATGAAGTTCGTTTATTACTATGTTTAGCAATGTTATGAAAATTTCATGTTTCATGTTTATGAAATTGAAATGTGATTTCAGAAAGAAAAAGAAGTTATCATTGATATACAAGAAAAAAAAATCATATGTACAATTTTTATTTCTTGCTTTTAGTTATCTCAAATAATATCATGGGAGTTGAAATTTATTAAGGCTATGCTAATCACTAAGTGGACAAATAATAAAAAATTTCAAGCGATATTCATAGGTTTCAATCCATTCTCAAGTTATTCTCATGTTTAATGGGATAATTTTGTTAGATTTCTTAGCTGGTTTAAAGAGTTCTTGAATTGCCATCAAATATCCACGAGTCTAAACTTGCAACATGACAATCCCTAGTCTATCTTCTCTTGGAAGCTTCAATTCAACTAAGCTTCGTGATCTACAACAAATCTAGTATAACATTACTAATTTCGAACTCTATTAAATTCCACTTGATGATCAAGGGGATATTGGTGGCCACCCACCTATTCCAATTGGTTTTTCTTGACAATTGTTAGTTCAACATGTTCCTCTATAATTCTTTGCAATTGTGGGTTCTACATTTTCGAGGTTGTATGAAGCCCTACACAACTTCTAGTTGCATATTGATGGCCACCCACCTAATCCAAATGTCTTGTTTTGGAAGTTTTCATGTGTCAGTACATCCTTTTGTACTTTCAGGGTCGTTTTGGGGCCCTAAACAGTGGTTTTTTGACTTTTGAAAGTCAAACTATAGTCGTAGTTAAATTTTGATGAAATAATGTGTAGTTCTCGAAAATACCTTTCCAACGGGCTATCACGTGCCTAAAACGGAGGTCATATGTAAAATTTACGACCCCGGGACATTGAGGTACCAACTTACCCATTAGGGCCCACATAAATTTTGATGTTTCATCTCCTAGGGTTAGGTTTTTGGATGTCTAGGGTATTGGAATTCAAGAGTAATGCTAAAAAGGCATCTGGAGCCTCCTTGTAATCATTATGGTCAAACCGATGTGTGTAGCAGCCACATCTCTTCTTAGAGACAACTACCACCATTCGAGCGAGTTGTTTCAAGTTCTACAATTTTACACTTTCATCATATTTTATTTATTCAATAGAATTTACTGTTCACTGGATATGTTTTGTTGTTCTCTGTATCTATGTGTTATTGTATTCAGTTTGTTATTCCTTTTTTTATGCTCATAAATCCATATCAGTGGTATCGGAGCATTCTTCTCTTCATTTATTTTTCTTCGTGCATGTCCCCGACAAGATCTAGGTACAAGAAGTTGGGACTCGAACCAGTCGATCCTTTTCAAGGTCATCCACGTTGAGCCTGACAACACCCATGGGAGACGAAAATAAATATGATGGAGTAGTAGATCCTTTTAAAATGTTTCTCAAGGAAGCCCTTGCACGATAAAGGAATGAAATGATGAAAAAATTTGCATAGATCCTTCGACGAATGCCCACACAAGATGCATTTTCATCAAGTGGCCATGCAACCCCCTTCAAGGTACAATCAAATTTTGATATTCCATTATTTGAAGGATTGATAGATGCAGATGTTGTAGATAAATGGTTGAATCTACTCGAAGCATATTTTTTGGTCCATAATTTTTCCAATGGGGAAAAAATTACTTTTTCACTCTTCAATGTTGTCCCCCATGTTAAGGACTAGTGGGATACTTACTCTGAGTAAAGGTCCATAGCAAAATATGCAATATTTGTAGTGGCCCCCACAGGGGATTCCTTTAGGGATGTCATTAAATAACAATATTTCCTTGTTGGAAGCTATGGGGACTAGTACACAAAATGGACCACGCTGCATCAGAAAAGGGACCAAAAAGTACTGGATTTCACCAATATTTTCCACACCCTGCGTACCAAATTGGGTATCAAACACTTTGAATGACATCTGGAGCTCAAATACCATGGATTTATGCATAGATACATTCAAACATAAATGGAGTTTCTGGACATCACATCATTAGGTGTGACTTCTAGATATACCATCAAGATAGAGTATAAATTTAAGTAGAAGAGGCGAGATTGTGGATCTGCAAACTCCTCATAGTCAAAGCAGGGAAAGGGTGGCCCCAATACAAAAACTAAGGGACAAATCAAATATGGTTTCTCCCAATACAACCAGTCCAAGCCGCAACATAAGAAGGGTAATGAGAAGTCAAAGAAGGACACGATATAATGGTGTGAATACCATAAAAGCCCTTGTAAAATCACTGAAGAATGTCACTCCAAGAAATCACTTATGGCCGAGCTGAAATATTCCGAGTGAGAGGAAGATTGTGACTCCGAAACAAATCTAGAAAGTGGGAAGTGAATCATCGATGTCGAACCCAGTGCCATTGTCGCTGCCACCAAATTCCAACCAAGCAAACTAGAAGAACCAGAGGGAGGGGAATGCCTCTTTCACTCATAGATGTGGGTAAAGGGGACTCTGCTACATTTAATTGTCGATAACAGTAGTGAGGAGAAACTTATTTAAGCATAGGTCATCAAGCAGCTGGACCTGCCAATAACACCGCACCCGCATCCCTACACCATCGACTAGCTTCACCAAGGATGAGATCTTCACGTCAACCAACAGTTTCTTCTTCCCTACAACATACAGACCTTCAAAGAAGAGGTAGTATGTGATATTGATCCTCTTGAATTTTGTGATATTCTTTTAGGCCAACCATATTTCTAGAAGTGAGATGTTGTGTATGAGTCTAGACCTCGCAGTGTCATTATTGCTTTAGGTAGACAATTGTACAGGATACAAGAGGTAACACTTCCTAATTCTATTTCTTTAATCTGTGCTAAGCAATGCAACAAGGTCATTTCACAGACTGATAATTTTGTCTTCCTTTTGATCCATGCTCGTAGTAAGGAGAAGTTCACCGCCACATATGTGACCTCTACACAGAGCCTCTCTTTGTAGGAGAATCAAGTGGATGTGATCATGGAAGAGTATAGAGACATATTCTCCTCACCTACCAGTGTATCGATGCACTGCCAAGTCAAGCATCCAATTGATCTAACCCTTGGTGCATCGCTTCTTAATGGACCAGTCTATCATTGCTCGCTGATGGAAAATGACGAAATCAAGCACCAGATCCAAGATATACTTCAAAAGGGGCACATCTGACCCATTTTCTCCCCTTGTGAAAGCCCTATTGTGTTGGTGCAGAAGAAAGACAAGACCTGGTGCATTTGCATTGATTACATAGCATTAAACAAAATCACATTCTGGAACCGGTACCCAATTCCCCAAATTGATGACCGTCTTGACCAACTCAAGGGGGAAAATTTATTCAGCAATATTGACCTAAAGTCTGGCTACCACCAGGTTCCCATCAAACCAACTAATCTATGGAAGACAACTTTCAAATCTAAAGAAGGTCTCTTCGAATGTACCAAAAAATTTCATGATATTAATGGATGATGTATTGAGACCCTTCACCAACTCTTTTTTGGTGGTATATTTGAATGAAATCCTCATCTTCAATAGAACTTGGGTGAAGCACATGTAGCATATCCAACAGGTTTTGGGCACTCTATGGCAACACAAGCTATATTCCAACTTGGAAAAATTATCCTTTGACATGAAAAAGGTCCAATACTTGGGATACATTGTTGATGAGAATGGGGTACATGTGGATCCAGCTAAGATCCAAGTCATTCTTGACTGGCCAGCGCCGATCACACTAATCAAGCTTCATAGCTTCTTGGGACTTGCCAACTTCTACCACAGGTTCATGTTGGGATTCTCCCATATTGCATGGTCCCTCAGAAAAGTAACCAAGGCCGGTGGAAAGGAAAATTTCTCATGGGGGAAGGAACAACAACAAGCGTTTGATGATCTGAAGAATCACTTGTTCTCATCTCCAGTACTATCCTTACCTGATCTGCAACAAATGAGTGAGATTGAGACAGATGCCTCTGACTATGTTGTAGGCACAGTTCTCACTCAACATGGTATCCGATAGCATACCATAGTGAGACACTCTCAGATAATGTCTAGAAATAACCCGCCTATGACAAAGAAATGTATTCCATTCTGAAATCTTGTCGTCAATGGAAACATTACATTATGGAAAAGGAGACAATCGTCCACATTATTCACAAGACTCTATAGTTCATGCAAACACATGGGAAGTTGTAGAACAACTGCCATCAAAAGTGGTCCACATACCTACAACAGTTCCATATCAACATCAAGTGTAAAACAAGGAGCACAAATCGTGTCATCGACTACCTCAGTCTCCCTCCTATTGTTGCACTCACCATAGTGCTCCATTCTTATGGGCATGAAGCATATGAGCGGCCCCAACTTTATCATCATGACATTGACTTTTCCACCACTTATCAACTCTTGCATACATGAGAAAATGTCATCGATTTTCACATCCATGATAGACTGTTATGCCATTTGGGCCACCCTTCTATTCCCACAAGCAAGCATACAAAGCTTATTTGGGAGGCTCACTACAATTGAATGGCATGACATTTTGGCATGGAGAAAACTATGGTCATTCTACAAAAACATTTTCATTTTCCAAAACTTCGATAATACATCAACAAGTATATCGGATCTTGCATTGCATGTGCCATTTCCAAGACAACCATCAAGAAGCAAGGCTTATACACACTTCTTCCTTCTCTTAAGAGGCCTTGGGAATCCATCTCGATGGATTACATCTCTGGCCTTCCGTCCACCAAGCACGACAATGATTGTGTATTTTTTTTGTTTGATTAGTTTTCGAAGATGCCCATTATCATAGTCTACAAGAAGATCATCAAAACGACAAATACTGCTAATCTCTTCCTCAAACGGGTGTGGGTCCATTTTGGGATACCATAGAACATCACCTCAGATTGATACAACAGGTTCCTTAGCACATTTTGGTCAAGTCTCTAGTCACTATTGGACACCAAGCTCACTAA
This sequence comes from Picea mariana, assembly GCA_032191745.1. Lineage (NCBI taxonomy): Eukaryota > Viridiplantae > Streptophyta > Pinopsida > Pinales > Pinaceae > Picea > Picea mariana. The sequence goes on along the minus strand of JASDQU010031061.1, from coordinate 9,573 downwards.
ATCCACTTATTTCTACCCCCAAATTGATGGTCAGATAGAGTTTGTCAATCGAATGATTGTGCACATCCTACACATGTACAACCCTAAAATCCACATACATGGGATGAGAGTCTTCCCTATATTCAACACAACTAAAACATGGCTCTCCATAGCTCCACTGATCATAGCCCATTTCAATTAGGGTTGGGATTGTAAACCTTGGGTCCCATTTATGTTGCACTACCTCTTGCAACCACATAGGCACAATCTTCCCATGTTCAGTCTGAGGTAGACAAAGCCACCAGATTCATTAAGAGGATTTAGCACATCTTCTAACAGGGTCACAATATTTTACAGAAATCCAATGCTAAGTACAATCATCCCTATGATCAATACCAGGTACCGCTCCAATTTTAGCTGGGAGACAATGTCTGGTTACATTTGTAGAAAGAGCGCCTTACAGGGCCCCATTGGAAGCTACACCCACTTCTGTTTGCAGAAAGAATGCCTTACAGGGCCCTATCAGAAGCTACACACACTTTGCTATGGACCTTACACTATCACCAAGGTTGTGGGTAGAAATTATTTTGAGCTCAACACTCCACCTTTCCTTGGCTTGCACCTAATGTTCAATGTGGACCTCCCTCGACCATATTTTCTACCATTAGTAGAAACCTCAAAGATCGCAAAACAGTTGACACCAATAGAGCTCAAACCTGATTGCACAGAACATGCATCGATTGATTACATAGTGGACACACAGGTCAAGGGAACTTGCCAGCAAAGGATCCATCTTTAACGAGTTGTCAGGGAAGGGAAACGCCTACACCAAGAAAAGTGGCTCACCCGGGGCCAAATTCAACATAAATTTCCTCACATGATGGGGGAACTCAATGCAATAAATACCATTGCTTCCTAAGGGGGGAGGAATGATTGAGGTGGATATTGGTGGCCACCCACCTATTCCAACTGGATCCTCTTGACAGTTGCTAGTTAAACACGTTCTTCTGTAATTCTTTGTAATTATGGGTTATACACTTTCGAGTTTGTCTGAATCCGTACACATCCTCTAGGTGGATATTGGTGGCCTCCCACCCAATCCAAATAGCTTAATTTATGAGTTTTTATGTCAGTACATCTTTCTATACTTACAGGGCCGTTTTGGGGCACTAAACAATGTTTTTTTGGCTTTCCATAGTCAAATTGTAGATGGGGTCAAATTTTTACAATATAATGTGTATTTCTCAAAAATACCTTTCCAATGAGCTATCACGCACCTAAAACAGAGGTCGTATGAAAAAGTTACGATCGCGGGAAGTTTAGGTACTAACTTAACCATCGGGGCCCACATAGCTTTCGACATTTCATCTCCTAGGGTTAGGTTTTTGGATGTATAGGGTTTTTGCATTCATGAGTAATGTTAAAAATGTCTTTGGAGGCTCATTGTAATCATTCAACTCAGGCAGATGCCCGTAGCAGGCACATCTCTTCTCATAGATATCTACCACCATTCGAGCAAGTTGTTTCCAGTTCTGTTGCTTTACGGTTTCAACCTATTTTATTTATACAATAGAAGTTATTGTTCACTGGATACATTTTGTTGTTCTTTGTATCTCTGTGTTATTGTTTTCAGGCTATTGTTCCTTTCGTTCTCCTCATAAATCTAGATTACTTGATGGCATTAACTATTGGACCATTTTCATCTCTAAAATACGTACAATCGAAGTTTCATCACCTCAAATGTGACTATGTAAAACAACTCAAGGTTCCTAAGAGAGGGAGGGCATGCCTCATAACAATATTCTTCTTACCATCTTGCAACAACAATCCATAGAGAGTATTTTTCACAACTTGATTCAAAAACTTATAACAACTCTAAAAAAAAATGAACATATAAAAAATCCTTCCTAAAATTCTAGGATACTACAATGAAGTTTTAAAACTCCCAACTTATCCACTATTTAATAACATTCCATCTTAATTATAAATATATTTTTGTATAATAATATCATTATTCATATGCTCAAATTATTCAAAAATCTTACTTTGCCAATTTTGATATTATGAATTCGAAAGTAATTTTACCATGGTCTAATGCAACAGCCTTTTATAATCTTAGAAACAACATCTTTGTTTAAACTATCCTAAACTACATGATTGCTACTAAATTTTAGATTGCTTATTTTCAATTTGATAAAGTAATTATATATATTTTTTATTATGTCTATATTTCACATCTACATTAAAAAACACTGTAATAATTATAATGATCATTTTGACTTTTACTTTTAAAGTTGAGATCTGAGATCTGTTTGATTATAAAGCTTTGATAATAGCTAAATGATATTACAAGAAAAAAACAGCTATAAATATGTATCCTACAATCTATAACTCAAATCACCATGATAAGAAATGTTATTAACAACAAAACTTCAATCTTAAATATTCATCTCCATAATTTTATAAACCATTAGAAACAATGTATTAGCAACAAAGTCATAATAAAATCATTATCGATACCAAAAAAATAACTATATACCGAGCATAAATATAATGTAATTATTATATGAGAGTAAGAGCTATTATCATATACAAACTTTTAACAATTAGGCAATAAATTAAAATAGTCTATTACTTGTAATGGAAATCGTAATGCTTTAACTACCTCACTTGGAAACCAAGTGCTTGCTAATGTAGTTCAAAACATCAGGTATCAAAGGTATTCAACATCACTATAAAAAGCGGGGAAGATGTGCCATGCATACAATGCATTCGATGGTGAGAGTTGGAGGGTGAGCGCGGCAGGAGTCTACAGTGTTTTATCTTTCTCGGTTAACAGATAGAAGTGGGTTCAGGGTGTCCACGGAAGGAGTTTAAAGTATTTTATCTTTCTCGGTTAGCACATAGAAATGGGATCCAGAGATTTACCTTGTAGACTATCTCTTTATCGTTCTTACAATATTAATGGGCTACATACATCTAGGGTTTAAAATGTATTAATTTATACATTATAAATTAAAAGATACTTAAGTTATAAATAAATTAAAACATTAGTAAATTAACATAGTAAAAAACATTATTACATAAAAACAAACATTAAATTACTACATTATTATATTAATTAAACTACTACATTATTACATTAACGAAGAAATACATTAATAATAATACATTAATCATTAAAGAAGTAGTTAAATAATAAATATATTTATAAATTATGAAAAAAATTGATAAAGTATTAAAATATTATTAGTTTAATAGATTAATAAAACATCCATACATTAAAAACTTTATTAATAAATATGTTAATAAAGCATCCATATATTAACGTTTCAAAAAATATAATTAAAAATTTAAAATACAATCACTTTATAAAAGTAGTTGATATAGGCAAATGGGCACTATTTTTCACCTTTCCAACTCAATGTCTACTTATATTAATCACTTTTTTTAAAATGGTTGTTGCTAATTCAATGCCAGGCTTTGGGAATGACCATTAATGTGTTAATTAATTATTACTTTACTCTAATATATAATTATAATGTATTAATGTAATACAATAATATCTTATATTAATGTATTAATATATAAAAATCAATGGTTTATTAATGTATACATTAAAGTATTGATTTGCATTTGTGTAATGTAACATATTAATTGATTGATACATCGATAATCAATTAATTGATAATGTATTAATTCATCAATACATTAATAATGTAATATATTAATTAATTAATACATTAATACATTATTAATTTATATATTACAAAAGTATTAATACACTAATAAAGACAACATTAATAATACATTAATAAAGTAGTAAAACATTAAACTTAATGTATTTAGTAAATCATTATATATATATATATATATATATTTGTAAATAAAATATATATTACCTTGCCTTAGCAAAAAACTTGTGTGTCTGAATATACATGATAGCATGTGAGTTGTTCTGCCACCGTAGTGGAGACCAAAACACATAGACAGGACAATTGTTCATAGTTCCAAAACTTTAAGAAAAAACGACAATTGTCCACATACAAACAAGGGGACTTGCCACCTATTATATCGCTATCATGGAAACCAGAACAGGCAGTTGACTGAGTGCCCTGACCACCTATCAGACCTGAACCTATCAGACTTGAACGAGAGACTAGTGAAGAAAAATTCACAAAAAAATCGCCATTAAATGAGAGAGAAAAAAAACCTATGATAATGTTAGGCATGGGGGGAGCCCATGCATCCATCTTGACGGAGTCTGAAGGTGAAGGGTTGGCAGCAAGTCGGGCAGCAACTCTTCTCAGGCTCGCTTGACAGGGAATCATATAGGGCATCCACATGTTTGCTTAAGAAACTCTGGCAATGTTGATGCTCGGTCGGGTCCCTTCTCATTTCAAAGATTAAGAACATGTGGTCTTCTATGAGTCTGTAGTTGGGTGACTATGGTCATCTTGAGCTTGGTATACATCCATAGTGGCAGCGACGAAGTCTGTCATAGGGTATTCGTCCATGGTGGTGGTGGAATGTTTCCCCGAGTGGTACTCCAAAGGTAAGGCTTCTTCTTCCACAATGCAACTCATCGCAACTGACTCCTAAAAGGGATTGGTGGTGCAAGTGGAAGGCTAGTCCTCCAGGGTGGTTGACAGTAGGAATGGAAGAAATTCCTCCCAATTGGGTGGAATTTCTTCTTCCACTAGGCATCCACCATGGAGACTCTCAGTGATACGAGGACAAGGCTTCTATTGAGCCTGTGTGAACAATGTTTTCTTAGAGGAACCCAAATGATCCATGCCTAGAAAGAGATCTCGAAAGGCATGTCCCGGGCTATAATGAGTGCCATGGAGACCCTGTGTACTTGGAGGCTAAGGCTTTGTAGGAGCCTGTGTAGACCAATTCTTCCCTAAAGAGCCCGGATGGTCCCCTCCTGGCGTGAGAGAAAGAGAGGCAGGCCCTGGGCGGTTGTGCTGAAAAAAACTACTATAGTAGGCTAGCCCTCGTCAAGGCTTTCCTCTTTCTCGTGGAATCACCACAAAGAGCACCAAGAAAGTTGTAATTCTGGTTGAGGAGGCTGAATCTAGGAGCATAATTAACAGAATGATGCTATTCTTTGGGCCCAAGTGCCCCATATAAAAATTCTCTCTCGGTGAAAAGACTAGGAGGGTGGAGGCCTTGATGTCTCTGGTAGTCGTTAGTGCAGGTGCAATGGCCATAACCAAAATTGTACTGAAGCTGAGGATCTAAGCATGGGCCTCCACTAAGGCCTAGCGCACTAAGCATTGGCTCTCATGCAGACTGACCATCGCGACTGGATAGGGGGGAGAGTGGCGGTGAGGGGCTTTAACTACCCTCGTGATCGCCCCATCCATTGACGTGTGTGACCCATGTGTCACCTCATTGAGGGAAACATTATTAAAATATTAATACATTAACAATATATTATTACATTACTATAGTGTATAAATTAAAGTATTAATACATTAATGAATAATGTAACATATTAAATTATTAACACATTATTACTACATTATTAAAATAATAATACATTAATAAATACATTATTAAAGTAGTAATACCTTAATAAAAATCATTATTAAAGTAAGAATACATTAATAATACATTATTAAAGTATCAATAAATTTATTGAAAATGATGCATTGATACATTAAAGTGTACTAAAATGTATTAATTTAATGAATTAATACATTCTAAAATGTATTAATTTAATTAATTAATACATTGATACTTTTTTAATAAATGCATAATAAAGTATTAATACATTAAGACTTTAATAAAATATTAGTAAACAAATAAAATAATACATTAATAATAGATTAAATAGTAATACTTTAATAAAGTATTAACACATTATTACATCATTAATAATAGATTAAATAGTAATACTTTAATAAAGTATTAACATATTATTACATTAATATAATGTTTAAATTATATTATAAATTTTCATTAATGTATAAACTAATGTATTATTTAGTTGACACATTAATAACTTAATGTAATAATTAATTAATATATTAATGTATAATGTAACATATTAAAGAACTAATAGATTAATAATGTTCTTTATTAATTAATTAATATATTAATACATTGTTAAAGTATTAATATACTAATAAAATAATGTGTTAATCAAGTATTATTAAAGTATTAATACATTATTAAAGTTTTAATACATTAATAAAGTAATAATATGTTAAGAAATATATTATTAAACTATTAATACTTTAATAAATATATTATTAAAGTAGTAATGCATTATTAATACATTACTAAAGTATTAATATATTAATTGAAAATGGTCATATTGACTATGGTTGACCATGATCGTGGTTTACTTTGGTTGACCATGGCCACTGTTAACTATGGTTGACCATTACCATTGTTAACTTCAGTAGAACTTTAATATGCATGACCTTCATTATGTTTGACCTTAGTTGAGCATGGTTGAGAATGGTTAGTCATCTTTGACAATTGTTGTAGAAAATCATGGCTAGCCATGATCCTGACTATTGATGAAATTAATACATTAATGTATACTATAATGTATTGATTAATTAATACATTATTAATTAATACATTGCTAAAGTATTAAGACATTAAAAAATTAATAAAGTAGTAGTACATTATTAAAGTATTAATACATTAATAATGCAATGTCTAAATTAAAGTATTAATTTACATAAATGTATAATGGCCTTGTCTAAATTAAATGAGGTCATAGCCTTGT
>JASDQU010031057.1:0-15362 GCA_032191745.1 Picea mariana | reverse complement strand
CATCATGGACGTTGCAACTCCAAAAGGAGATATTGAGTTCACCCGAATCCCGTATTTTCCAAGTTCACATGCAGCATTCTTTGTTAAGCCAATGATGGCATGTTTTGATGCCGTGTATGCATGAGGTCCAAGACCTCCCAGAACTCCTGCAACACTTGCAGTAGAAATAATGCACCCATTTCTTCTGGGAACCATTACTCGTGCTGCATGTTTCATTCCAAGCCCTACTCCTTTCACATTGATACTCATTATTCTATCAAATTCCTCTCCATCAAAGTCCATTATGCTCTTGCGCTTGCTCTGCTCTCCAAGGATTCCTGCGTTGTTGTACATGATATCCAGTTTCCCATATTTGGCAACCGTTATGTTGACGAGCTCGGCCACATCCTCTTCTCTGCTCACATCGCAATGCACGTATGTTGCAGCAGGAGACAAAGAGGCGGAAAGCTTCTCGCCAGCGGTGTCATCGATGTCGGCTATTATAACTTTTGCACCATGTTTTGCAAAGAGCCGAACGGCAGCTTCACCGATTCCTCTCGCACCTCCTGTAATAATTGCTACTTTGCCCTCCAGCCTATATCAAAGCAAGCAATCTTACGTCAGTCAAACCAAACATGCTGGATAATCTCATGTCTGCCAGTGCTCTCCTGCACCAAGCCAGTCAGTAGCAGGAATCGTCTCCGAAACCCATCATATACCTTTTAAAGGTCCGATTAACCTTCACTGAGGCAGTTCTCTAAATGACAATTGAAATACAGATATGAGATTAAAAATAAGCAACTCATCACCAGCACAGATCTTCCATCAAAACAGTAAACGGAATACAACGCAAATACTAACTACCCAAATAGGATCCAGACTAATTAGACTGCTCATGGGATTGTAAAAGCACAAGTATCCTTGAAGAGTTAAGAGAGAGAGTGATTAATGATTATGTCCTGCAGCCAATAAACCAATACCTAATAGATTCAATGTAGTATATATTGTACACGGAAAACACATAAAAGCTTGATCAGCTAATGGATCACCCCATATTCATTCAGGTTGCAGAATGCATCTACCTTTGTTTCTTTCACTTCTATAAAGACAAAAGGAATAACCAAAAGAAAACATATTACTGCACTGTCTTGAATCTTACCTTCTAAAGAATGTGTGTCCATTCTCATTTCTTTCTGAAATGATTGGTTCCTGCAAATGGCCATTCTCATTAACCTCTGAAACGATATTGGGCATCACAGAATGCTCATTCCCGTTACTTTCAGGAACGGTATTGGTCAATACTATGGGATGGCCATTGCTTTTGTTCTTTGCTACGATATTTCGGACCGTTGAATGCTGATTCCGAGTGCTCTCGCCTACAAGTTGCGGCGCCATGACTCTGATTCTGAAAGAAAGAGAAAGGCGTCAATAGACAGAGCACTCGAGCGATTGCGTCTAAAGTTTCCTAACTAATAGGAAACGACTCAGACCATACTTTGGCAAGTATCCTTGCGTGATGATCAGATTTATAGTTACAGGTTACAGTGAAATATAAAAAAAACAGAACTAGATCCGGATGCTTATTTAGGGTTTAATCATGTTTAAGCAGATCGAAGACGATAGTCCTAGAAATTAATCCGTATTTAAGCTGTAATTTCCTGAAAGGACACAGAATCCTGACAATATATTTAAAACGACAGCTTTTACGCATTACCTAATCTTTGGACTTTGTTCATGATGGTGTTCCTTCATCGTAATCACCGCTAGAAGATACTACGAAATATACAAAACGGAATGCGAAGCCACCTGGAAGAAAGCAAGAGACCGTTCTCAAATTTAAATATATAAAGCCGCGTCGTTCCAGGTTGAAAAAGTATCTCTAAGAGATCACAGTAGCCTTCGAAAAACTGACACATATTTCGTCAAACACTGCCAGCCAGGACGAAATTTCGATCAAACGCAAATAGTAACAATATTTGAAATGAATGAAAAGGATGGGCCAGTTCAATGACGACCATTGTGCATCGAGGTATGACTCATAGACTTTTGTTATGTACGGATATATGCACTATTAAATTTAAGTGCATATATATTTAATAGTGTATATACTTTATTAAATGTAAATGTGTTGGCATTTAATGGTCTGAAATTGTTAAATTTTTGTATATGGATTACCAGTGTATATGTGCAGGACGTGGTGGTGCAAATAATGTTGTTTGCATATTTACTGCTGTACTGCAATACACTCTGTATGATTGATGCTGGATATACTATTCTATTAAAATAGTAAATGAATTATAACTTGGTGCATAATGCACTTGATTTATAAAATATAAAGCTTGTTTGTGGCATCTTTTAGGACCACAAACTTTACCTTTTATCACTGGATTTATAAAACACTACAAAGAATAACAAATATATATTATTAAATATAGATGTGCAAAGATTTAATGGCGCATTTACTGGAGTATTACAACAATGTATGCTTCATTAATAATATATATACTATTGCAGTGCACATTACAACAGTAAAGGAGCCATAATTTCATGCATAAAATTTGTTAATTCCACTTTCCTAATCACTTGTTATATTATAAAATAAATTTTATGTTTATAAATTTTTAAAATATTAAAAAAATAATATTAAAATCTACTTTTTATTTGCTTTGTTTTCCACTTTTTATTTGCTTTTGCCACAGTATTCCAACTTTCCTGAATGCTAAAAATCGAAATAGCCTTGGCCCAACTTTTAAGAGAAAAAGCGAAAACAGTAAACTCCACTTTGAGTAACTCTTTACTTTCAAACACTAAAATAGTGAAAGTAATGCAATTATGAGCTCAACAGGATCCATATACTTAAGGAAATTATTAGTTAAGCATGACTAATTCATATCACAATGATGCTGGCACTTTTAACTACCCCTGTGGTAAACATGCACTGTTTTTTAGATTTGCATCAATATACAGTAGTAAACCCTTGATATATAGTAATCTCTTGCAATTAATAATTTATATTATTCATGCATGTGCAAGAAGTTAGTGCATGCATTAATAGTAATAATAGAAGCTAAAGATATTTTTGAATTGCAACATGTACTATTTTTAAGATTTGCATCAATATACAGTAGTAAACACATGATATATAGTAATTTCTTGCAACTAATAATTTATATTATTCATGCATGCATGTGTAAGAAATTATTGTAATATTTGCATTAATAGTAATAAGAGAAGTTAAAGATATTTTTGAATTGCAACAGTAATAATAGGTTATAATAGAAGTTAAACATATTTTTGAATTGCAACAGTGATAAGGAAGTGATAAGGAAAGTATAAACTATAGAATAGAATTTCTCGTATAAAATCAAGTTTTTTCCAGGAAATTATTTTAATTGAAATGGTTTTTCTTGAGTCAGTCTACATTCACAGATAGCAATAATGATAACTGTCCCAATTTCTAATAAACAACTAAATTATAATAGGTTAAACCACCCTGTAGAGAATAAAATTTTTGAAAACTCTAAAAAGCTGAATTTCTAATTAACAACTTAATTATAATAAGTTTAACCACCCTGTGGAGAATAAATTTTTTGAAAACTCTAGAAAGCCAAATAAAGCAAAACTATGGAAACGTATTTTGCTGGCCACATCCACCATATTTCCTCTTTGATGTGAAACATACTTAATGTTGTCCCCTTATTTTGTAGACTTTTGCAATCAATGGACGTTTCATTTCTATCTCGAATAATGATATCATTTAGGTCATCCCTGTCCATTTTATTTAGCTTGGAGACACAAGTGTTAACCACTAGAGCATGAGTTATAATTCGTACACTACTCGCTTCAACTAGTTGCTTCACTTCATGGTATTCATTTTATTTATCTTGGAGACACAAGTGTTAACCACTAGAGCATGAGTTATAATTCCTACACTAGTTGCTTCACTTCATGGTATTTATCTTAGGACCGAAAATTATACTTTAAATTCTGTGAGAAAATTTGGAATATTATAACTATCCACTCTTAAATTGAGTACTTCAAAGCAATGATCAGTTTTTTCCTTAGGCTTGAAAGGCTTATGTTTTCTTGTTCTCCAATTCACCATTCTTCGAGGAACCCATTTACTATTCATATCATCATGTTTTACCTTGAGTTAGCCCATATTTACTTCTAAATCATTATTTATATCTTCCAAGGTATTTATCCTCTAATTTTTTCAATTATATGTTATCATTTTTTTCCTTAGGCTTGAAAGGCTTATGTTTTCTTGTTCTCCAATTCACCATTCTTCGAGGAACCCATTTACTATTCATATCATCATGTTTTACCTTGAGTTAGCCCATATTTACTTCTAAATCATTATTTATATCTTCCAAGGTATTTATCCTCTAATTTTTTAGATTATATGTTCTTGGATTCCTCAATATGTTTCCCATCCCACATCTAATCTTTCATCTCTAACGTAGTTTCATTATCCTCTCACTCTTTTCAATAGATATGTTCCCCAAAATCCAATCTTTCATCTCAAACGTAGTTTCATCATCCTCTCACTCTTTTCAATAGATATATTCTTGGATTCCTCAATATATTGTCCCATCCTCAAAATCTAATATTTCATCTCAAACGTTGTTCCATTATCAATTTGAGAAGAATATGCTAAGACTTGAATTGAACTTTAAGGGGCCTCTATCTTACTAGCATCGATTAAACCTCCATTGTCAATTTGTGAAGAAGATGCTAAGACTTGAATTGAACTTTAAGGGGCCTCTATCCTACTAGCACCGCTTAAACCTCATTCCAATAGATATTTTGTAACTTTTAGTGGGGAAAAATGATTTATGGGGTAATTTTGAGGTTTCAAAATCTTCTTGACATTTTTCTTCACCTATATGTTTTCACATTTTCCCGAAATCATTTGATATTTTTTATAATATTAAGATGTTTTATGGAACATTTCCACTACAATTTTCAGTTTAATTAATCCATGATGTAGATATAAATGTAGTTATGGTAAGCAATGTAAATGAAAATATATTTTTTGAATTGTAAATAAATATAATGTAATCTCAGTTGCTAAGATATGGACAAAGATGGGGGGTGATTTATCCATAAGAGAAGGAGAATGCTTAGAGAGTGTCAAAGAAGGGTCCAAAGGGGAAATAATTCATGGGTATTAATTGAAATCCACATTTCTAAATTTTATTATCATTTGGGGAAAACTTCTATTTTTTGGTTAAGTGTATGAGAGCCCAATCATTAAATATCTATCATAGGGTGGGTGTGAGAGTTACATCCCATAGTTATTGGAGAGCATGGTGCTGAAGTATAATCAACTTTGGTCAGATTGAGCAATCAACTATCTTGGGAAATGAGAGCAAATTCGTATGGGTAGTAATAGACAATTTTTCACATTCATTTTTTACATCAACAAGTAGAGAAGATGGGAGAAGAGCTTGGGATCTAGAACAACAAGACTAGGCGAATTATGGAGCATGTTGGTGCATTTTTGGAGATGGAAATTGAAGAGCCAGGTTGTTAGGCATGAAGAGTAAACTCCTAGATGAGTTGCATTGTATAAATAAGTGTTTACTGTTGTTTTTGCTGGTATTTTTTATGGCAGTGAATTCCCTTGAGTTCCCAACGGAGAGATTCCTAGCTACCTAAGCCAGAGAGACCCTGATAAATGATTGGGATGCCCGATGGACTAAGAGAAGTGAAGGGGTACATTCTTTGGGTTGGGCAGGTCCAGAGGAATAGAGCTGGAGGTAATTCAAGATAGTTGCAGGAGAAAACATGTGGGTTGTGTGATATGGAGCTGTGAGGGACTATGAGAGGAACCCTTCTTTTGTATATTCTTAGCCCTAGCTTGGGGGTGACCTGTTGTTGAGATTTATAAAAATAGGTTTATGGTTAGATGGAACATCCTTCCCATGATGCTGGTTGCAAAAATTCCCTTTTAAAAATAAGTTTTTATCTATTTTGTTGAGTTATTTATGAGTTCATGGATGTTGATTTACTCTATGAATGAGAAATGTTTTACATGTTGTTATAGATGTTTTATCAGTTACATTCATGCTTGTTTAGAATGTTTTTGTTGCATTTAATTATGGGTATTAGAAATTGGTTGTAAATGTGAATAAGTCGTAGATGGTAACTTCAAGAATCTAGTTAGTGGAAGAAAATTTTGTTGCATTTGTATTTTTGCATAATAATCTTCCCTGGTTAACTTGGGGAACGATATAGAATGGTATCAGAGCTCAAGGTTTAACATTGAGATTGTATGGGATAAGAGCCAACACAAATTGAGGACATTCATGGTTGTAGATTTCATCTTGTGGCAAATTTGGGGGGGAAATGGTGAACATAAGTGAAATCCCCAAATTACGAGAAAATTTCAAGTTCATTTCTTTAGAGAAGGAAAAGAAGAAAACTTATGGAATCGATCTATAGGTTGCAGAATCAAATTTTTCCATGGAAGTTGAAGTCATGTGTGTTTCAGGGAAACTGTTAAGTTTTGTAGATCGATGGATCAGATTAATTTGACCTAGAGAATTGTCGGTCGAAATTCATTCATAGAAGATTAGAGCAAGGAATTCTTGAAAGGCCTTCAGAAAGAAGGTTTTAGAAATAATTGGTGTCAGGCATGAGGTTGAGTCCGAAGGGAGGAGCTTGACGGTGAGAACTGAATGAATAAGGACCATTTATTGTGTATTGAGGGTCAATCTTATCCATGTTGAAATAATGTAACTGCAAAGAGTATTCTTATTCTTATTGTTATTTTATTCATAGGATTAATCCCCATTGTAGATTAATCATGTCGGTAATTGTATTAGGACCAAATCCCCTTTTGCAGATTGGTCAATAGACAATTATAATAGGCAGAATAAGAAGTCAGCCCCAACAGTTAATAAGAAGACCCCAAAATATAATAAAGGTGGGTTTACCCACCCAGATTAAGAAGTCGGCCCTGCCAGTGAAGAGACACTTCACACATGCCAGAACTTGTATAAATAAAGGAGGCTAGCGCCTCATTTGAATATAACTCACCTGCTCAGTTTGAGAGACAAGTTTTGATCTGTTACCGGCAAAGGACAGAGGGAGAAGAGTGGCGCATCTTTTGGAGAGGACTATCTGTATTGGTTTGAGTTATCTCTTGAATATTGTATTGACAATTTATGATAAGGAAGTTTTTGCTGGATTTTTTTCCCCTAGAGGGTTTCCCAGGATAAATGTTGTGTCTCTTGCGAATGTGTATTTCTCAGTGATCTTGTTCTTATATTTCTCTTATCAATTGAAATGCAAAGAACTATAATAATGGCATAAACATTAACATGGTATCAGAGCCAACCTGAAGGAAGCATATTTCGCAAGACGAAAAACGTCACTGTTACCGTACCTAAAAATTAGGGATTTTTATTGGTGAATCTTTTCAGCCCCAAACCCACCTAGAAAGTTGCGTCCTCCCCCAAGGATCATTTTGGCACTTACAGCGCACCTTTTCAGTGGCTATATCTCCTCGAAAGTGAAACCCTAGTTTCACAAAGTACCAGAAAACCAGAAAACCAGAGTACCAGAAGTACCAGAAGTACCAGAGTACCAGAGGTACCAGAAAACCAGAAGCACTAGTCCAGAAATCCGCAGATCAAGTTTGAGGGGGTAAAAGTTGGATTTTTGAAATTTCGACTGCACCAGCTAACTTGCCTCAGCCTAGCGCATCTATCCCCTGGATCAGAATTTCAAAATTCGAAGTTTGAAAAATTAGGGTTTCCTCATAAAACCCTAAGTTGCAGTTGCAATCTCAGAACCAGCTATAGTTGCAGTACCGGTTGCAGTTGCAGCCGTAGAACCAGTTGCAATCACCCTTGAAATTTTCTCAAGAGTTGGCAATGATTACCGTTGTTACCAGATGGAGCCACTACCTGCAAATGCTATCAAAGGTATGTACTTACATATGTTTAATGGTTAAACCCTAAAGAGTATTTGTAGGAGAAGGGATCTCTTGCCATAGATCTAGAAGGATCTCAAGATCTAACACATTCAGAGGAATGATGCAACCCAGGTGTGATTATTCCAATATACATCTATTTGTTATGAAATTATCTTAATCAGTTTTGCATGTTGAATCCATGATCAAAGTATTAGAAGAATTAAAAGTTGATCATAGAGCTTATCCTCTAACCTAACCTTTTGTCAAGTTAGCGTATTGTCTTAGTACAGAAGATAGGTTGAAGAAAGCACTCGTCACTTGAGTGAAGGAGACCTGGAAGAAAAGCAAGCACTCACTCTTGAGGACAAGGCTCCAGGTTTGATTAATCAAGTTTCAAAGGTACACATGACAAGTTGATGACTTTAGTTGAGATAGCAATCGTCGTAAAGTATTATACTTGATAGCATGTGAGAATATAGATGTAAATACTTTGCCTGATATGACTAACACCTCCTCTAGGAGGAACCTCATGTGTTAGTTCCAGATTGCCATGGAAGAATGCTTGGTCACAACACTATGAGAGTGTTGACCTCATTTCGTATTGTATTCCTTACCTTTAATCTTTTCTTCAGATAAATTATAAGTGGTAGCTCTAAAGGAGCTACTGTGATGATTGTTCATGCTATTGCTTTATATTATCAAGAAGGATATTATTCTTGCTTGTTGTTTTGTTAACCTTGCTCCAGGCCACATGAGGAAGCTATAGCGAAGGTTGCAGAAGGCAACGTGCTAAAGGAGAGACCGTAAATGAAGCAATCATCAGTGGAAGAGAAGAAGGTGACTTGCATAAGCTATAGGGTCACTCAGAAGCTGCCATGACCCACACCATTGAAGAATCTTGGCATTGAAGATTAGCTCACTTCAACTACAAGGTGCTACCATACATCTGCAAAGCGGTCACAGGTTTATCAGAACTCAAAGGTGACCATGAAGGCATATGCAATGGATGTGCACAAGGGAAGAACATCAAGAACCCATTTTCGAAGAGGGACAACAAGGCAGAAGGAGTCCTAGAATTCATTCATTCAAATGTATGTGGCCCAATGCCATCATCCTCCATTAATGGGTATGTATACTATGTATCATTCATTAATGATTATTCTCGTAAAATACCTTGATATATTTGAAGTGTTTAGCAAGATCAAGGAATTCAAAGCCTTGATAAGAGAACCCTTCTGTAAGGAAGATTAAGATACTCAGGTCAGATAATGGAGGAGAATATACCTCAAAAGAGTTCGTGAACTTCTGCAAAGATGTTGGGATCAAGATCCCCAAAAAAATGGTGTAGCTGAACGGAAGAACAAAACTATACTGGAAGCTGTGAAGACTATGATCCATGATCAAGATCTTCCTATGTGCTTATGGGCAGAAGCAACAATGGCAGTTGTTTATGTGCAGAACCAATTATCCCATAACGCACTTGGGTTCAAGACCCTATAAGATATGTTCACCGGAAAGAAGCCAAAGGTAATCTATCTCAAAATATTTGGCTATCCATTGCTTATTCATGTGCCTAAAGAGAAAAGAAACAAGCTGGAACCCTCCGGAAAGAAGGGAATCTTTGTGGGATACTATGAGGTCTCCAAGGCCTTCAGAATCTACATACCTGGTCACCACCACATTGAAATCAGCAGGGACGTGACCTTTGATAAAGAAGCAACACTTAAGAAATCAAGAAGATGCCAACTTGAAGAAGTATATGAAGAGGAACCTGTAAATCCCAGGATTGTAGAATCCATGAGGGAAGTTCCTGGAGTTGCAGAACCTGTAAGGGAAGTCGTAACTTCTCCGGATAAGGAGACTCCTGAATACCATGACATAACAAAAGTTCAAGAACCTCCTCAAATGACCTTCTCCCATAAAAGAAAGCCTGCTTGGGCAAGAGAGATTATTCAAGATGGAGAGAAGTATGGTGTCCCAGAAGGAACCACAATATAGGTGAAAATACCAAAGCCATTCTCCCTTTACACGGCTTTGATGTGCAATCTACTTGATGAAGAACCTACATGCTTTGAAGAGGCCATTCAAAAGAAGGAATGGGCAGATGCCATGACAGAGGAATACCAATCCATAATAAAGAATGATATATGGGAAATAGTTCTCAGACCAAAAAGTAAGGATGTGGTATCATCAAAATGGCTCTTCAAAATAAAACATGCTGCTGATGGAAGTATTGAGAAAATAAAGCAAGATTTATCACTCGTGGCTTTTCCCAGAAGGAAGGCATTGACTATGAAGAGACATTCACTCCTGTGGCCCAATACACTTCGATCAGAACCATTATAGCTCTTGCTGCCAAGATGAAATGGAAGCTACACCAGATGGACGTGAAGACGACTTTCCTAAATGGTGTTATCGAAGAGGAAGTGTATATAGAGCAACCCCAAGGATTTGAGGTTGAAGACAGGAAGTCTCATGTCTGTCAATTGAAGAAAGACTTATACGGATTGAAGCAAGCTCCCAGATTTTGGTATGGCCGTATAGATAGTTTCTTAACGAGCTTAGGCTTTACCAAGAGTAAAGCAGACTCAAATCTCTACTTCAAAATTATGGATAATGAACCAGTAATATTACTACTCTATGTGGATGACTTATTCTTAACTGGAGAAGAAAATCTCATCACTGAATGTAAACAAAGACTTGCCGCATAATTTGAAATGAAAGACCTTGGTCTAATGCATTACTTTTTAGGCCTTGAGGTATGGTAGAGTCCAGAAAGAATCTTCCTTAACCAAGGGAAGTACACGGTTGAAATCTTAAAAAGATTCGACATGCTAGAATGCAAGCCCATGAATACACCCATGGAAGCGAAGCTGAAGCTGTTGGTCGATACTTCATCAGACTTGATAGATGCAACACTGTACAGACAGATTATTGGATCGTTGATGTACCTGATGAACACTAGACCAGACATGTGTTTTGCAGTGAACACCTTGAGTCAGTTTCTGGTAGAGCCCAGACGTGTTCACCTAGTGGCTGCAAAACATGTGATGAGGTACCTTAAAGGTACAATGGATTATGGTCTCAGCTATAATGGAGATCATGAATTTACTTTGAGTGGATATACTGATGCAGATTGGGCAGGAAGCGTTACTAACAGAAAAAACATTTTCAGATGTTGTTTCAGTTTGGGATCAGCCATGATCTCATGGCAGAGTAGGAAGCAATCCTGTACTACTCTCAGCACAGCGGAAGCAGAGTACATTGCCACATGTTTTGCTAGCTGCAAAGCTATATGGCTTCAAAAGTTGTTGACTGGCATATTTGACTTGGAGATGAGAGCAACTGTGATTCTATGTGATAACCAGAGATGCATAAAGATGATAGAGAATCCTATATTGCACGACAGGTTGAAGCACATAGAAATCCGCTATCATTTCATCTGCGACATGGTACAGAGAGGAGCCTTGAAGCTCCAGTACATTAGCATGGATGAACAAGTTGCTAACGTGTTGACCAAACCTCTATCTCGTGTAAAGTTTGAACACTTTCGAGATAAGCTTGGTATAGTCTGAAAGGACCCTCCCTAAAAGGGGGAGTATATATATTTGTTCCTTACTTTTGACCTCGCTGTTAGATGTAAAGCAAGATGAGTCATTGCTTCTGACCTCATTGTTAGATGTAAATCATGACGTTGTGTGTTCCTTGCTTCTGACCTCACTGTTAGATGTAAAGCAAGATGAGTCATTGCTTCTGACCTCGCTGTTAGACGTAAAGCATGACGTTGTGTGTTCCTTGCTTCTGACCTCATTGTTAGATTTAAAGCAAGATGAGTCATTGCTTATGACCTCGCTGTTAGACGAAAATCAAGATGATGTGTGATTCCTTGCTTCTGACCTAGTTGTTAGACATAAAGTAAGATGATTCCTTGCTTCTAACCTCGTTGTTAGATGTAAAGAAAGATGATGATGATTCCTCACTTCTGACCTCGTTGTTAGACGTAAAGCGAGATGATGTGTGATTCCTTGCTTCTGACCTAGTTGTTAGACGTAAAGCAAGATGACTCCTCGCTTCTGACCTCATTGTTAGACGTAAAGAGAGATGTTGATGTGTTCCTTGCTTCTGACCTAGTTGTTATACGTAAAGCAAGATGATTCCTTGATTCTGACCTTGTTGTTAGACGTAAAGCAAGATGTGATTGACACTAAGCTACTAGCTTATCAGCTGTGACATTGAGCCAATGTAGTAGTGTGATGTGCCAACCTAGTGTTGTGATGAGGTATCATTTTTATTGATACATATTGATGTAGATGATGATGGCATTCTTTTGAGAATGATGATGATGCCAATGAAGAAAACTTATGATGACTCGTAAATGGGCTAGCCAATGTTTCAAGATGATATTGACGATACTGTCCTCCTGATGCCACTGATGATGTAGACCTCTCTCGCCTGATGCTATTGAAGAATACCCTTCTTGTTAAGGGGGAGTGTTGAAATAATGTAACTACAAAGAGTATTCTTATTATTATTGTTATTTTATTCATAGGATTAATCCCCATTGTGGATTAATCATGTCGGTAATTGTATTAGGACCAAATCCCATTTTGTGGATTGGTCAACAGACAATTATAATAGGCAGAATAAGAAGTCGGCCCTAACAATTAATAAGAAGACCCAGAAATATAATAAAGGTGGGTTTACCCACCCATATTAAGAAGTCGGCCCTGCTAGTGAAGAGACACTTCACACATGCCAGAACTTGTATAAATAAAGGATGCTAGCGCCTCATTTGAACATAACTCACTTGCTTAGTTTGAGAGACAAGTTCTGATCTGTTACTAGCAAAGGAGAGAGGGAGAAGAGTGGTGCATCTTTTGGAGAGGACTATCTGTATTGGTTTGAGTTATCTCTTGAACATTGTATTGGCAATTTATGATAAGGAAGTTTTTGTTGGGTTTTCTTCCCCTAGAGGGTTTCCCAGGACAAATGTTGTGTCTCTTGTGAATGTGTATTTCTCGATGATNTAATAGGCAGAATAAGAAGTCGGCCCTAACAATTAATAAGAAGACCCAGAAATATAATAAAGGTGGGTTTACCCACCCATATTAAGAAGTCGGCCCTGCTAGTGAAGAGACACTTCACACATGCCAGAACTTGTATAAATAAAGGAGGCTAGCGCCTCATTTGAACATAACTCACTTGCTTAGTTTGAGAGACAAGTTCTGATCTGTTACTAGCAAAGGAGAGAGGGAGAAGAGTGGTGCATCTTTTGGAGAGGACTATCTGTATTGGTTTGAGTTATCTCTTGAACATTGTATTGGCAATTTATGATAAGGAATTTTTTGTTGGGTTTTCTTCCCCTAGAGGGTTTCCCAGGACAAATGTTGTGTCTCTTGTGAATGTGTATTTCTCGGTGATCTTGTTCTTATATTTCTCTTATCTATTGAAATGCAAAGAACTATAATAATGTCATAAACAGTAACAATCCATTCATTAGAAGTAAGGTTTCAGAAAAGTATTGAAGAAGGGCGCAAGTTGAATTCCAAAGAAGAGAAGTCCAATGGAAGAAACCCAAAAGAACAAGAGTTGTTGGATTAATCAGGCTATTTCTCAACCAATAGATCTCAGAGATATGTTCTTTTTGAAAAATGTTTTTAGGAGGTGTTGTGCAGAAGGAAGGTTCTGATGGATGAGTCCGAAAGAGATAGTCCTATTGGCTATCAAAGATTGGTGTTTAGAAGGGTAGAGGAACATGGCAAACTGTGTTTCATATAGAGGGTTTCTGATGGGAGGATTTCGACAGTGTTCTAAACTACGAGTTTTGAGAGGATCTATTCACGAGTGAGTTAAATTTTCCAATATTGATGAAGAACTTCTGATAGACATGTGGAGGTCTATACAAAGCTTGGGAAGTCCAAGAAGATCAATGACTGGGATTAATCTCAATTTTGAGATCAACAATTTGGATCTAAATACTGACACAACAATAATTTAGTGAAATTTTCTATGAAAAAATTTAGTTTTTGAAGTTTTCATCTTGCAGGACATTTTTGAGGGCCTAATAAGGATTTTTAGAAAACCAAATTTCTATGAAAGTATTTTGTGTCCTTCTAGAACACATAGATTTGGCTTCTAAAATGATAGATTCTGGAGAGATATTTGTAGAAAGATAAATTGTTCACCAAATGGAGCTTGTGTGAGAGAGTTACAACCACTAGTACATATTGTAAAAATTTCGACGTTCTATTTGCGACGTTGTTAAGCCCTAATGTTGGCTCATTACCCCTTAATTGGGGCATATTAGATTAGTAATGAGATTTTATTTATGTCGGCTTTAGGCCATTAGTTGTAATTTAGATTAGTAATGTTATTTTAATTATGTCATCTTTAGGCCATTATTTGTAATTATACCTCCTAGTCTCCTATATATACCAAGGAGACATTTTTCATTTTGAATCATCTTGTACTTGAACATTTAAGTGGGGTAAAAGGAGGTTGCCCCCTCGAAGAGGCTCATTATCTGAAATTATCTCTTTTTCAAGGTGTTGAGTACTTTTCCTGAGGTTTTTCTATGATATATTGATGTTTGGTTCTTAACATATGGTATCAGAGCTCAAGGTCTTGGGGTTTCGCTGCTACATCTAACACACCGTGGAATTTTTGCTATAACTTTTTTTCTACAACGTTTCAGAAGGAACATCTTCGAGGGTATTTAGAAGACGGATCAAGGTACGTTGGGTTCAAAATTCAGCTCTTGAAGCCTTATACTTTCGGAGATACACCTTGTACAATATAGGGTTCTGGAATCATCCTGAAATGAGCCATTTTGGAATTTTCGCTGTCAAAAATTTTCTGTAAAGTTTCAGACCCTAAACTCCAGAGGAAATTTACAGAAATTATTAAGGTATCTGTGGAAAAAATTTCAGATTCTGGGTCATCTTAAATTTGTATATACACCTTGTGTAAGATAGGGTATTTGACTAGTCCTATTGACTAGTCTCAAGAATGTGTTCCCGGTAAAACAAGCATAACTTCTTGCTGGAGTATCCAAATTGAGTGGGACTGGTTGCATTGGATCGTGGACAGTCTGTAGTACCTTGGGTACGAGTTTCAGAATTTCATATCAATTATTTTTTGTGGGGAATTCTATACAAGTGAGATCTCCTGGAAAGGCCAAAAATCGGAAAGTTGTGAGGAATTTACCGTAAATTCCACTTGGCACATCCAATTTTGATCAGACCTGTGGAATTGCAGAGAAGAAATATTAGAGAACTACCTAAAGGAAATTTTCATACCCAGAAGGGCTGAAACTTGGGAGATCTAACAGAATAAATATTGTCTAGCAGAACCACCTCAAAATCAAGACTCAAAAGTGATATTTGGCCAACATGCCACCCAAAAAGGGACCTCCTACACCAAATAAGCCTCCATAAAATCCTAATTGGACTCTTGA
>JASDQU010031056.1:19724-42037 GCA_032191745.1 Picea mariana | reverse complement strand
TATAGGATCCATGGGCATTGTTGCACTATATTGTTGATTATGTAACCCTGTAACTCCATATATGCAAAGAAAAAAACAAGTGGGGGAATGTTGGGTATGTGTTATATTCTTTTTACGAGTATTAGTGTCTGTGTCGCGCCGAGTGTCACATTTTTGGGTGGTTTTTCAGTACATGGTTTTTGCCGATGGTTTTCTATTTCCGGTTAAGGAATTAGGGTTGTTAACTAATCTAGGTCATTGGGTTAGGGTTTTGGATTCCGCTAGCTCATATATGTGTATTGTATTGTAAACAATGTAACACTAAGAATGAATATAGAATATGATGATTTTCCCGGTTTGGGTTTCTAGGGGAAAAATCTCCGTGTAATGTTTGTATTTGCCATTGTATATTTTTTGTTCTTTTACTGAAAATCTGTTTGCAGTAAATATTGTACAAGGTTAAAATCTACATGTAACTTATCCCAAATTTATTTAGCTGATGAAAATTTTCCAACCTTTTCTCTTATCGAATCAGGCAATCCTTCCCAGATGAAATCCAATGCTATTTGGTTGTTTCTTTTCAATTCCTTCTTGGATGCTGTTTTTGGCTTCTTTGTAGCGGTGTATCCTGTAACAACTGAGTACCAAACATCATATCCCTATGCCTTTAAAAAAAAATATTTTTGTTGCTCCACATCTCATACTGCAGACCATTTTGACCATTGAACTGTAGTATTCCATTTCTATACAAACAATTGCTCTCCATGATCTTCCTTCTAGTGGTTAAACTATTTTCTTGAAGGACCTACTCTGATTCCAGTTGTTGGAATACAGAGAGGGGGGGTGAATCAGTATGAGCACTTTTACCAATCATAATATATATATGTTAACTTTATCAGCAATATATCATCAATGTATAATGAGCATATAAACATAATAAACATCACATCAACATCACAATAAATACACAGTACACAAAAATTTACGTGGAAACCCAAATGGAAGAAAACCACATAATGCTTTCTTATATATCAAAGAATAAATTCATTGGAAGCACCAATTTCCCAATTCTCCAGTTGCAAATGGAAGGAGGCTACGAACCCCTATTTACAAGCTCCAACCTCAAAGAAGGTCCAACTCTCTATGTTCTTTGACACCAACCGAAAGGAGGATACAACCCCCTTTCCTTATCTCGTCCTGCCGCCCTGAAATATAAGTGTAGACTAACTGTGACTACCATAATCACTGCCATTGTCACTGTCATCGTCACTGCCACTGTCACTTCCACTTTCACTGTCAAACTGTCACATCAAACTGTCAATGACCAACCTATCCAACCTGTCATTGTCACTAATAGTCAACCATATCCTCTCACATGGATCATATACCAAGGACACCTCTCAACTAAATGTCCAACATCACCAACACATGCCTCGACCAAGCATGTACCAAACCATCGACCTGTACCCTACCAAACATCAACCATGTACCACAACCTGTATGAAAACACATGCATCTACCATGCACCAACACCTATACAACAACAAGTGCATCAACCATGCACCAACACCTGTACCATGTACCTCAACCATCATCCATGTACATTAACCATCAACCATGTACATCAATCATCAACTGTGTACCAACATATGTATCAATGTATAAACTAAAACCTCAAGCATGCATCATAATCAACCAAAATCATATACCAAGTATATTCCTCGAGTATATTCCAATATCACAAAGATGTTCCTCTAACAATAAACCATAACAACCATATACAATATACCAAGGATACATCTCAAGAATAACACCAAAGCATGAAACTCAACCATATGAAACCATAAACCAAAAGAGGCCTCCAAGATGTGCCTTAAGCATGTGCCATACCATCCATGAAACAAGTCTAATGAACTATCACATCAACCATGTATCAAACCCTCACTGTTATGCAGCCTCAACTTGTACCAATATCTTCAACAATACAACTCAACCAAACTACCTCAAACATGCACCATATGAAATTCTTCACACATGTATCTGATCCAGGTGGATATCTGTGGCCACCCACCTATTCCAACTGGCTCAAAACAGTCTTCTAACAACTTACTGTTTTTAGCAGTTTTTCGGTTCCTAAACTTTTAGGGCCATTTTGAGGGCCTAAATAAAGTTTTTTCTAGATCGAGCACCTTAGAAATAACCAAAGGCTTTGATTGAGACCCCAAAATGAATCTCCTCGATGATACCTTTCCAATGAGCTACCGTGCACCCCAAACGAAGATCGTATGCCAAAGTTACGCCCTTAGGAAGTTGATACACCAAACTACCCAAAACGGGGTCCACAAAACTGTTGGCTTTTCATCTTTTGGGGTTAGGGTTTTGGATTTTCTTTATTTTAAAAATTCCTTTAGAGCCTCATTGTAATCCATCTTATTGCGAATGCAAGTAGCCCTCACATCTCTTCTAAGAGATAAGCTGCCACCATTCTAATGAGTCTTTCACTCTATATTTCTACAGTTTTGTACATTTCACTCATTATTAGAAATTCTGTATTACTGTATATCTGTGCCTCTTGTTATATTTCCAATATATATCTACAATATTATTGTCGCTCTTGCAATATCTCTGTATATTTCTGTGTTATATCTCCTCTCTCATTTCGTGCTGAAAATATTTTGAATCATTGGTATCAGAGCAGGTTGCTCTTGATCATTTTTCAGTGTATGTCCTTGACGAGGTCCGAGTATAGCAAGTTGGTTCTTGAGCTTGTCTCTCTTGAGGACAATCACTCTTGCACACCTAAGAAACCCTCCATGGCGGAAGAAAAGAAAAACGACAGAGTAGAAGATTCTATCAATCTGTTGCTTGAGATGACTCTCACGCGACAGAGGGATGAAATGATAGAGATTTTTTCCCACATCCTTCAACGCCTGTCGATAGTAGCATGTGCATATTCATCAAGCGATCACTTTGGAAGCACTTGTCCTTTCAAGGTGTTGGGGTCCTATAATCACAGGTGATTTGATTTTTCAACTATCTATTTGGCATTGCTCTCGTGATGAAGACATCTGGCTTGCTGGGCTCGGTTGATTTCACTTCTCCCTCCATCCATTTTGCCCGATCCTTCATCACCCTACTACACCATTCATTCCCTCGCCCTTCATTTCTTCACCCCTCCGCTAATTTCATCCCCACATGAATAAACAAGCTTAGGATAAAAAACATTAGGTTAATAATAAATGGTTAGTGGCATTTTTTAATACTAATTAGCATAATAAAGTTAATTTAATTAGATTAATGTAGTTAGATTAGTAAAACTAGGTTAGGGGTGTTAATAATAAATTAATTACTAATTAATTAAAACCTAGGCTTGCAACTAATTAACAATAATTAATCAAATAATTAATCTAAAAACCAAACCCTGTACTTTCTAACTAGCCTAAAATTCCCAGCAAACAAAGATAAATCATATAGAGAGATCCCTCTTCGAGTCTTGGAGGGATAGATCCTTGACTCCAAAGTGGTTTTGTAGTTACCTTTGCCCATTTATTCTCCAGCCTAAGAAATTACAGAGTGCTAACATAGTGGCGACTCCACTGGAGAGTGTTCCTCAGAAAAGTTTATCAAGTTCCATATCTGATTACTGATGGTGGACAATGATCAGACACAAGAAGGATGAATCGTCCACCTGGTGACTCCAATCAACTCCAAATCAGTTCCAATTCAAAGACTCCACTGAAGGAAGAACCCAAAACACGACCAGGCCATCTGAAAAGATCAGGTATTTAAGCTGGAAGTTTATCTAAGATATGATAGGTTTTATTTTTAATTATTTCTTCCCTTCTCATGATTCTGATCCAGATGATACTGCCAAAATTTATGAAGAACATGTTCAACCTGATGAGCCTCAAGAGGTTAAGTTTAGTGTTACGATCCCTATACATACTCCTACACCTATAAAAATCTGAGATGGATACAAGCCTCTTGTCTTACCTCCCATACTCCATTATTTCCCTGCCAATTACTTCAAATATCTTCCCAGATTTGACAAAGAATATGGCTACATCAATGCTGAAAAATACATTCAAGGTTTTGAAAATTATCTTGACCTTTTTGAGGTGGAAAAAAGTGATGTTAGTATTAGGCTTTTTTCTTTATATTTGCAAAGTAGAGCTAAGAAATGGTATAAATATCTTCCAGTTGCAAGCATCAGTGATCTCAATCAGTTTGTGAAAGTTTTCTTGGATCAATGGGTGATCAAGAGGAATACCTTCCTCATTTTGGAAGAATATGATCACTTGAAAAGACAGTCAGGAGAAACAATGCAACAGTTTTCAGCCAGATTCAATCAAGTCTACCATTCAATGCCTGTTGATATAAAACCTCCTCATGATTCAACTCTCTTACACTATCCATATGCCTTTGATCCATAAATGACATTTCAATTGAGAGAAAGGAACATTACAACACTCAAAGAAATGCAAGATAGTGCAATAAGTGTGGAAGCCCATTTGTTGATCAAAAGGTCAAAGTTGGAGGCAGAATATAGAAAGAACAAATAAAAGGAGCATCTAACATCCTCAAAGGTGAAGCTAGACATTCTGGCAAGTACAATGGAAGAAATGTTGCACAAGATTATCATAAGAGAAAAACTTGTTGTTCAAAGACACCATGTTCTGTTAGTTGCAGAGCAAGAAAGGGTCACTGTTCCCAGGACTTTTGCAGCTCACCCTTGGTATCATAAACGAGAAAATGATTACTTTATGTATTCAATTCACAACCTGGTCAAAGATGAGACTCAAACTCAACTTGTAGAGGAACAACCAGCTGATATGATGTGCATGTTTGATGACATTTCTTACCTGGTTAATCTACCCAAGTATGATCAGTATGATGATGATTATGTGGTTGAAATAGATGCTGTCTGTTCAAAGCAACTAGTGGCATGCTTTTGGGAGAAGGAAGCTCAGTTACAGATCAAATATGACAATCAACCTTTGCACAACAATTATGACAACAATGAGGAAAATGAAACAAATCTTAGAGTAAGTGAAAGATCTATGCCTTTATGTTTCTCTTCATTTCAAATTCTGAGAGTAAATCATAAGCAAATTGTCAATAGTAGGAATGGAGAATGTTCCGAGGAATTAGTGGGAAATGCCATTGATGACATAGAATATGTTCTTGATCCAAATTTACAGTCCCTGAGTTACATTGATCTTCAAACAAAAGATGAATTTATGCATTATAACTCTATACCATTAACCTTCAATTCATTTCAGTTTTTGAAGAATTTTTTTAATTATGTCATGGATGATAAACACATAGCAAATCAAGAATTTGTATTGGAACCAATAAAACAATCATCTCAGTCCTTGCAAGATCCAATAATTGATGTGTTGGATGACTTGTGTTGTCAAAGTCATGGTTCATTTTCTAGTTACGAGCTTAAAAGCAACTACGATCAAGACATGATTAGGCAATCAATTGCATGGCCTAGTTTAGGAGAAGTATCATTACAAAATTCTTATCAAAATCTATAGTCAAATCAGAATTTGCATGATGACACAAACATCATAAATACAGTCATAAATTATGATTTGTAATTGGCTGAATTTGAATACCAAGGGATAGGTCATGTCTTTCATGATCATATAACTATCTATATGGAGGATCTTTTCACTTCAGAATGCCAATTGATTTCTAGTGCCTCTTTAGTTTTTTGTATACCTAAAGCTCTATGTTATGAAGATCATGCTAAAAATCAGTGCCTAGTGCCCTTACAAGCTCTAACTCTGAGTTTTGTCAAATACAGTGAAAGAGCTAAGGTATTGGATCAAATCTTTGATTGGTTATATTGGATATTTTATATCCATTGAAACCAAGCATTCAGTGTTAGAATAGGATTGTACATAAATAAGCCTACCAGGTAAGCATCTTTTCAACATTCAGTTTTGCAGTGTGCAAATAAAGCTCAGGGTTCTGAGCACTTTTCCAACATTTTTTTAGTTCAGTTTAGATTTTGGTATACAGATCGGTTTTTTGCTTGAGGTTCAGTCACAGAGGATCAGGACAGATGCAGGTTGCAAAATAATTTTTTGAGATCAACCTAATGGATAAGGCACTGGTCTTCTTATTCATAAATCTGTGTTTATTGTCACCTCTTGAAAGAGCTTCCATCCCCAAGTGGAGCCTATGTTGGGGTCCTATAATCATAGGTGATTTGATTCTTCAACTATCTATTTTGCATTGCTCCCGTGATGAAGACATTTGGCTTGCTGGGCTCGGTTGATTTCACTTTTCCCTCCATCCATTTTGCCCGATCCTTCATCACCCTGCTGCACCATTCATTCCCCCGCCCTTCATTTCTTCACGCCTCCGCCAATTTCGTCTCCGCATGAATAAACAAGCTCAGGATAAAAAACATTAGGTTAATAATAAATTGTTAGTGGCATTTTTTAATACTAATTAGCATAATAAAGTTAATTTAATTAGATTAGTGTAGTTAGATTAGTAAAACTAGGTTAGGGTTGTTAATAATAAATTAATTACTAATTAATAATTAATTAAAACCTAGGCTTGTAACTAATTAACAATAATTAATCAAATAATTAAACTAAAAACCAAACCCTGTACTTTCTAACTAGCCTAAAATTCCCAACAAACAAAGCTAAATCATACAGAGAGATCCCTCTTTGAGTCTTGGAGGGATAGATCCTTGACTCCAAAGTGGTTTTGTAGTTACCTCTGCCCATTTCTTCTTCATCCTAAGAAATTACAGAGTGCTAACACAAGGTACAGGTTAATTTTGATATTCCTATATTTGAAGGTCAGATAGATGTGGATGCCCTAGACAAATGGTTAAATATACTAGAAGGTTATTTCTATGTTCACAATTTTTCCGATAGGGAAACGATCACCTTCACTCTCCTTAAGGCTCTCCCCCATGTCAAACATTAGTGGGAAACTTATTAGGAGAAAATTTCCACAGAGGAGTATGGAATATATGGGGTCGAGCCCACTTGTGATTTTTTTGTGGATGCGGTCAAGGAACAATATTACCCTGTTGGAAACTATGAAGACCAGTACATGAGATGGACCACGCTACGTCAAGAGAGGGGCCAAGTAGTGCCAAATTTCACCAATACCTTCCATACCTTGCAGACCAATCTGGGTATCAAAGACTCCGAGCAACATTTGGTTCTGAAATACCGTGGGGCTCTACACAGATACATTCAAATTGAAATGGATTTTACGAACATCTCACCACTGGGTGCTGCTTATCGATATGTTGTTAAAATCGAGCAAAAATTTAAGCACCAGAACAAGCGGGAGTTAGGGTCTGCAAATTCGCAACAACCAAAGTATGGTAAAGATGACCCTAACAACCAACCTTTAGAAAACCAGTCCAAGCCACATGAAAAGAAGGGTAACAGAAATACGAAGAAGGGCACTAGAACTGGTGCGACTTCCACAAAATCCCCTAGCACAACACCGGTGAATGTCACTCAAAACAGTCATTGGTGGCCGAGATAAAAGACAAGGAGCCAAACCTTGATTCAGAATTTGATTCAGAAAATACTGGTAGAAGACAGATCATCGACACAGACCTCACTGCTATTGTCGCAACCGCAACAATTCAACCAGAAGAACCAATAGATCCTGAAGAGGGGGAGCGCCTCTTTCATTCACAGATGTGGGTGAAGGGGACCACGTTGCATTTCATTGTTGATAATGGAAGTTAGAAGAATCTCATCTCAGCAAAAGTCGTCAAATAGTTGGGATTGTCGACAACACCGCAACCACAACCATACAACATCGGGTGGCTTGACCAGGGATGAGATATTCATGTCAACCAGCAGTGTCGATCATCATACAACATCTATCCCTTCAAGGATGAGGTATTATGTGATATTTCCCCATTGGATGTCTGTGATGTTCTCTTGGGCTAACCATATATGTGGAAGCACCATGCTATTTATGAGTCTCAACCCCATAGTGTCAATATTACTCTGGGGGTCATCTCTACAGGATACAAAAGGTAGTTTCGACTACTGTACCACCTAAACAATACCTAAAGGTAGTATATCATAATACAAAATTCAACTTCTTCACAATCTATTAAAAAAGGTGAACATAAAGACACTACAACCACTGCAACCTCGGTCCAAGCACCTTCTATCCAACAGAAGTAGGTCGAAAAGATTGAAACAAAGCATAAATATTCCTTTTGCACACATGCATTTCATGTAACCAGACTGGTTAAAAAGGTCTAAAAAGGTCCAACGCTTCTAGCCACATATTTGTGACAACCTTCAACAAACTAAGCAACACAACTTCTCCAACAAGGAAAACAACTCATTAAGATGCAGATTCAGTGAACGCTTTTCCCTCTCCCCTGAGAACTCAATGCAATGGAGACCATTGCTTCCTAAGGAGGGAGGATTGATCCAGGTGGATATCGGTGGCCACCCAACTCTTCCAATTGGCTCAAAACAGTCTTCTGGCAACTTACTATTTTTAGTAGTTTTTCGGTTCCTAAACTTCTGGGGCCATTTTGAGGGCCTAAATGACGTTTTTTTTGGGATCGAACACCTTAATTATTTCCAAAGGATATAACTGAGCTCCCAAAATGAATCTCCTTGACGATACCTTTCCAACAAGCTATCATGCACCCCAAATGGAGATTGTATTCCAAAGTTACACTCTCGGGAAGTTGATACACCAAACTACCCAAAACAGGGTCCACGAAACTATTGGCTTTTCATCTTCCGGGGTTAGGGTTTTGGATTTTCTTTATGTTAAAAATTCCTTTAGAGCCTCATTTTAATCCATCTTCTTGCGAATGCGAGTATCCATCACATCTCTTCTCAGAGATAAGCTGTCACCATTCTAGTGAGTCTTTCACTTTGTATTTCTACAGTTTTATACATTTCACTCATTAATAAAAATTGTGTATTACTGTATATCAGTGCCTCTTGTTATATTTCCGATATATATCTGTAATATTATTGTCGCTCTTGAAATATCTATGTATATTTCTATGTTATATCTCCACTCTCATTTCGTGCCGAAAATAATCTGGATCAGTACCACAAGATATGCCATAAACCATGTACTAAACAAGTACCGAAACTATTGAGATATGCATCAAGAATAAGCCATAATATCCAAAATATCACCAAGCCATGCCACCAATATGATCCATAGCATTACCAAGATATAACCCTCAAAACTTACACAATGACATACCTCATAACCTGTGACAACCCTGCTGCATAATCATATCTTGCTGCAACCTGGAACAAGCATCCCCTTTACTTTACCTCATCCTTGCTACCTCAAATTCACCTATAGATCAAGTGTTCACTAGATAGATATTCAATGAACTTGTGTGTAAGAATGAGAGATTCTTGATGTGTATTTATACTCTTACATTTAACTGCTTTTCAACCACTTTACCCTTAATTAAATTCTTGTTGTAACCAATTTACCCGTAATTAATTTCTTGTTGGAACCAATTTACCCTTAATTAATTTCTTGTTACAACTATTTTACCTTTTGTTTTTTAATTTTAGGGTAATAACTATTTTACCCTTTTTCCTAATTTTAGGGTCATAACTGTTTTACCTTTTTTTTTTCCTAATTTTAGGGTCATAACTAGTTTACCCTTTTTCCTAATTTTAGGGTCATAACTATTTTACCCTTTTTCCTAATTTGAGGGTCATAAATGTTTAACCCTTTTTCCTCATTTCAGGGTCATAACTATTTTACCCTTTTTCTTAATTTTAGGGTCAACCTGTACTTTCTTGTTGCAACTACTTTACCCATAATTAGTAAACTCATAATTTCTTTGTTATAACTACTTTACCCATAATTAACTTCTTGTTGCAACCACTTTAACTAGCAAACTTCTTGAATACTTTCTAGAGGCTTCTAGAGTAATTGACTTCTTGTTGACCTTCTAGGAGATTCTAGATTATTCTTGAGGGTCCTCCAATCTTTACAAAGCCATGTATCCTCAATCGTAAGGAGCCACGTGATTTACCATCTATCACCAAAAAYGACATGACATGTACTATCCATCTATGAGTGTCTTACCTRCATCTACACTATCCTTCATGTCTTTATTCCTCGATCAACTGTGGGTTCCATGACCATACCTTCGGGGCTACATGTAGAGTTCATCAAATGCACCCAACACATATKCYGACATCAACCACTCCATCAATGAAAACTAACTATSCATCTATCTCAACCACATCTCTAGGGMTTGCAAACTTCTCCAAGGGTTGACATCAATCTCCAAGGGTTGAAATCAATGACAACCAACTGTCYAAACCAACTGTCCAACATATAWGAGAGACCATTTTCTTCCATAATAATCTTGGACATTATGCTAGGGCCAAATATGCTATCTATTAAACAACAATGAACTATCATATCCATAATTTTTACAGAAATATAAAAATGGGGATTTGTTACAGGATTGCTAAAATTATTTACACCTATTTTATTTACATGTGGTTCACCTTCATCAATTTCTTCAGATATAATAGCTACAGAAGAAGTTTTACCTTCCATGTAATTATTTAGATGTTTTTGTTTTCTTGGGACAGTGACCATGTCCAAGAGTGATGCATTTGCTTTTATACTAGCTAGTTGATTTAGAATATTATACTTGGATGAAGGAAAAGAGACCAGTGTCTCTTGACTTTGAGTTGTTGTGACAACTTGAGGATTTGTGTTTTGGGAATAGGTATTGGGAGAAAAAGTAGTTTTTGGAATATTACCCTTTTATCAATGTAAGATTTTTTCCTTGTGTTCACTAATATCACTTCTTCTTCAGGAGCCCAATCTAAGGCGACAATAGTTGTTTCATTCTTTTTTCCAAAGAATCACTCTTGTGATTTTTTCTTAACATCACAAGTACTTTCATCATGATTGTCATCACAAAAATTACATCAAACCCTAGAGAGAATAGCCTTTGGCTGATTTAAATATGAAGGATTAGTAGGCCAATTTCTTAAAATGGTTTGAGAAGAAGACTCAACATGAGAAGAATATGAATTAATACCGTTTCTTTCATAAGCAATCATCCAATTGCTCATATCTTGAACAAGCTACGAGACTATAGACATATCAACTTGATTTGTAGGATCTTCCTGATCCAGGTGGATATCGGTGGCCACACACCTATTCCAATTGGCTCAAAAGAGTTTTCTGGCAACTTACTATTTTCAGTAGTTTTTTGGTTCCTAAACTTTCGGGGTCATTTTGAGGGCCTAAATGAAGTTTTTTTGGGATCGATCACCTCAATTAATATCATTGAACCCCCAAAATGAATCTCCTCGATGATACCTTTCCAACGAGCTATCGTGCACCCCAAATGAAGATCGTATGCCAAAGTTACACCCCTGGGAAGTTGATACACCAAACTACCCAAAACAAGGTCCACAAAACTATTGGCTTTTCATCTTCCGGGGTTAGGGTTTTGGATTTTCTTTATGTTAAAAAGGCTTTAGAGCCTCATTGTAACAATCATCTTCTTGCAAAATCATCTTCTTGTGAATGGGAAAAAGGCCAAGAATTTTCGATGAGAAAAATTATGCACTCGCTCCAGGTCTGAGACTAGGGTTCGCTCGTAGCCGCTGCCATGGATGCTCAGGGAGGAGGGGAGCTGCCGCCCCCTCCCTCTCTGACCACCTCCTTTCGAAATCTCTTCGCAGCCTGCAATAAGAAGCTCCCACCTTCAAACCCCCCAAGCTTCGTCAAGAGACTAGACGCTGTCCCGGAGATTGATCTTCCCCCCGATCACCCAATGAAGGTTGCAATTTCCCTCTCAGAACGTGGCCTGCTAGGCCAATTCATGGGACTCTGGCCCTCAGCTAGAACCACAAACAACTGGATTCAAAGAAACTGGAGGCCGCTGATAACAAATAGTGTAACGTGCTACGCGGTTGGGAGAGGGTATTTTATCTTCGAATTTATTTCCCAGGAGGACAGAGATCTAATCTTTAGAAATGGACTGTACTTCATGGGCACCCAAGGGATCTATTTGAATCGCTGGACCCCAAGCTTTGATCTGGCCTCAGAAGTGCCCAAAGATGTCCCCGTTTGGGTTAGACTCCCGAACCTGCCAATACACTGCTGGAATCCCTCCTCGCTTCAAGCAATTGGAAATGGACTGGGACATTACATTGACAGAGCGGACCCAAAATATCAGTACTCTTGCGCGAGGATATGTGTGGAAGTTGATCTGGAGGTAGGCCTTCCGGAAGCGATAAAAATAAAAGTTGGGGATTGGCAACATTTTCAAAAGCTTGATTACGAACAACTTCCGTTCAAATGTAGAGGCTGTCATGAATACGACCATTTCCAAAGAAACTGCCCAAAAAACCTTAATATAGAGAAAGTAGGGGATGAAGGCTGGCAATAGGCTCGAAAAAGGAAATCCAATACAAAAGGACCATGAAACGAAAGGACGGCCCCAACACAATCCAAAAACCCAAGAAGCAAAGAGAAGGAGAACAACTTCAGTATCTTGGCTAGGGAAACTGACGATGAGACAACAGACCCAAGTAAAGACACCCAAGTGGAAGAAACAAGAGGGAACTAGGCCCCTGAAGACAGAGGTAAAAAAATGATTATAGAAGAAGAGAAGTAAAGCAAATCCCCTCAAAGGATGGAAGCAAGTCAAGGCATAGAAGAAGGGGAGATCTTGTCAGACAACGACTCAGAAGGCACAAACGAAGCTTGGGCCACCCCAAAGAAAACAGGAAGGGGCAGGAAAACCAAAAAATCAGAAAGAGATCAAGAAACCTACAAATATGTCCTCAAAGGTTCACAACCAACGATCAAGCAACTGATCAGTGTTCGACACACTAGGAAGCAATCCAAAGCCTCCCAAGGAGGCCAATCCTCCCCCCAAGGTAATTGATGAATCTAACCTCCTGGAATTGTAGGGGTCTGGGCAACAAAAGGAAAGAGGAAGCACTCAAGGATATTATCAAAGCATCAAAAGCATACATCCTACTCCTCCAGGAGACCAAGATGAGTCGGCAAGACTCCCTCAAAGTCTCAATGAATGTCTAGAGAAACAACCAAGGAATAGCCGGAAACGCCAGAGGCACCTCAAGAGGGCTCTGCACTCTGTGGAACTCCACCAAAATAGATCTGATCAACTCAGACACATGCATGCACTGGATCCATATCAAACTCCTCCATAAAGATTCGAGATATCTGGTAAGCCTTTTCAATATCTATGTACCACAACATATAGAGGAAAAAAAACACTGCTGGGATTCCCTAAAAGACTTTTTACAACAAAATGAACTCGACAATGTCATCTTAGGGGGGGATCTTAATGTAACCCTGGCTCAGGAAGAAAAAAGAGGAGGAACCATAGTGAGAGACCCAACTAGAGAATGGGTGGAGGTTCTAATCTCAGCTTGGGACCTAGTAGACATTAAACCTGCCAAAGGCCTCTACACGTGGACCAATAAAAGGATAGGTCCCAGGCATATTGCTGCCAGGATAGACAGATTCCTCGTCCAAAGCACCTTCTTGTTAATGGGGCTCACCACCGCCTCAGAGATCCTTCCCCATAGTGTTTCTGATCACAAGCCCATCCGTTTAGAAATCAAAACCGACCAAGTCCAAGGACCCATCCCTTTTAGATTTAATCCATCTTGGATCCAAGACAAAGACTTTCTCCCTCTTGTTTCCAAAACTTGGACCAGTATTGTTAAGGGCTCAGCTTTTTATGTCTGGGAAGAGAAACTAAGAAGGTTAAAGACAACTTTAAAATCTTGGGCAAAGGGCCAAGCAAACCCAATCACCTCCCGCAAAGAAGCCCAAAAGCAACTCGAGATCCATCAGCTGGAAATGGAAAACAAAGAGATCACGCAGGAGAGCCTGCAACACGAGGACCACCTTCAAAGACAATGGCACAAAGCATGCAGAGAGGAAGAAAGCTACCAGAGGGAAAAATCTAGAAGCCTTTGGCTGAAAAAAGGCGATAAAAATACAAGCTACTTCCACAAGCAAGCGGAGGCAAGGAAGCACTATAAAGTAGTGACAGAAATTCAAGTTCAAAATAACATAATCTCAGATCCAGAAGGCATAAAAAAAGCAGACTTTGAGGCCTTTGAAGCACTCTACTCAGAACCGCAAGGGACAGTCATAGACCCTGGGCGGTACCCTCTCTCCATTATTCCAAACCTCATTAAGGAGGACATCAACATCAGGCTCAACAAGGAAGTAATGCAGCAGGAAATAAAGGAGGCTCTGGACCAAATGAACCCATATAAATCCCCAGGCCTGGACGATTTTACTGCCATATTCTATCAAAAGTGTTGGGATATAATAAAATCTGATCTCACCAATATGGTCAGGAAATCACAAGTGAGCAGTAAACTTGGAGGGAGCACTAACTCGGCCTTCCTGGCGCTTATCCTGAAAGAGAAAGGAGCAGTCACCTTCAACCGCTTCAGGCCAATCTCTCTTTGCAATACAAGCTATAAAATCCTCACCAAAGTTATAGCCAAAAGAATCAAAACAATCCTCCCTCTTATCATCCCAGAAAACCAAGGGGGCTTCATCAAAGGCAGACACATTGCAGATAACATCATCCTAGTTCAAGAGGCCCTTCATTCAAGCGTTCGGAGAAAGGACAAAGGTATGATTATAAAACTTGATCTCGCCAATGCCTTTGATAGAGTTAGACACAAATTTTTATTTGAAGTAATGAGAAAGTTTTGTTTTGATCCTACCTTTGTGAAATGGATTAAAGCGTGTATTGGATCACCTTGGATAGCCCCCATGGTGAATGGGAAAGTAACAAAATTTTTCCAAGCCTCCAGGGGCTTAAGGCAAGGGTGCCCCCTTTCGCCCCTCCTCTACACAATCCAGGCTTTAGTTCTAAGCTATCAGCTGGGAATCTCCCAAGATCAAAACAATCTTCAGGGGTTAAGAATCGCACAAGGGGTGAAAGACATTAATCATGCACAATTCGTGGATGATACTCTAATGTTGGGAGGTGCCAGCCCAATAATAGCAAATAAGTTTAAGGAGGAGTTGGAAGCTTACGCTGCAGTTTCAGGAAGTGAAATAAGCCAAGCCAAAAGCAAAATTTATGGATGGAATATTACGCCAAATGAAATGCTGGGAATTACAAGAATTCTGGAGATGGAAGGACATACTAACTGGGAGGCCTTCAATTACCTGGGAATCCCCATTTTCAAATCTGCTCCAAGAGCCTCACATTGGAACCATCTGATCAACAATCTAAAAAATAAAATGACCTCCTGGGGGGCGAACTGGCTAAATATAGCAGGGAAAACTGTCCTGATTAAAGCAGTTCTGGCCAACATACCCATCTATTAGAGCTCACTGCTCCTAGCCCCTGCCACCACAATTCAAAAAATCGAGGCACTGCAAAGACATTTTCTGTGGGAAGGAGGAAAACAGACAAGAAGGAAAATGCACCTAATAAATTGGGAAAAAACCTCAAAACCACTCATGGAAGGCGGCCTTAACTTCAAAAAAACCCAAATTCAGAACCTGGCCCTGGGGGAAAAGCTACTTTGGATGATTGTCATCGGGATACCAACTTGGAGCAAATTGGCACTCTAGAAAAAATACTTTAGGGTACCTAGGGAACGATGCTTAGATTATCCATGTAGGGAATCAAAGGGTTCCCCTATCTTTGCCCTCTGCAAAAAGGCCATGCCCCACTTCACTCCTCATCTCACCTGGGTGCCAAGAAATGAGAATAAAATCAATATTTGGCAAGATTCAATCATGGGAGACCTCCCCCTAGGGCTGAGACATGATCTGTTACGCCTCAAGAACTGGATGGAAAGTCAAAACATAAACTCTCTTTTTGACATCTCAATTTGGGGGAATGACAAGCACAAGACTTGGCAAGGGTGGGGAACGCTCAACAGACCCCTTGATTTAGAAAGGGAATGGAGCATCCTAAAGATCTGTCTACAAGGGAAAGCCCCCATAAAAAAAAAAGGAAAGGATGAAAGAGGCTGGGGAGGGAACTCCAAGCCCTACACAACAGCAGAAGGCTATCGCCTCATAGTAAGCGTTCCCACTGTCCCAACCAACCCAGCCATTTGGAAAGCAATTTGGTAGTCCAAATCCATCCCAAAACTTGACTTGTTCATCTGGACCCTTGCTCACAATAGCATCCAAACAGGGGAAATCCTCAGGAGATGAGGATGGGAAGGCCCCTACAGGTGTCCTCTTTGTCTACAGGCGGAAGAAACTACAGATCACCTCCTTCTTAACTGCGACTACTCCAAAGAAGTCTGGAAGCTGGCATTAGGAACACAAAGTGCCACCATCCTCCCTCCAGACACCAAAAGTCTTCTCCAGCATTGGGGCACCAACTATCTGTTCAAGATTCATAAACGAAGCCAAGCCTATGCTCTGTGGAAGGTCCTCCCAAAGTTCATACTTTGGAATATTTGGCTGGAAAGGAACAACAGAATATTCAGAGGCAGCAAAAGGAGTACAACCCTGGTGGTAACCAAAATTCACGCACTCTTTGGGGAAAGTGCACCTTATTTATGTTAGGCAAAAAACAACCAAACGCTAGAAGCACCAGAGGAACTTTGGTTGGATCAGTTTAAAATCCAAAATCCAAATGGGATAAATGTTAGCACCCTAAATCAAGAGGAATGGGAAATCAGGAAAGGTAAACAAGATTTCAAAAATTGGAAAACAAATAGGAATGTCCATATCTTGTCCTTTGACGGGGCCTCAAAAGGGAACCCGGGCCCAGCAGGAGAAGGAGGGATAATCGAAAGTCCCGCCGAAGCAACAAAAATAAACTACGCTTTGGGTTTAGGAACCGAAACCAACAACAGAGCAGAAGCCCTGGCACTCTGGCAAGGGCTCCATCAAGCAAGCAATCACAGGATCTAGGACCTGGTTATTATAGGTGACTCCAGATTGGTAATCAAAGCCATAATTCACGGCTCTAATACCCAAAGCACGAAGCTCAACAACCTCTTGGAGAAGATCCACCTCCTTCTCGAGAATTTCCGATCTTATAAAATTTACCATGTGTTAAGAGAGCTTAATGGAAAAGCGGATGTTGAGGCTAACAAAGGCATCCTCTTGGCGCCGGTAAATCTGAAGGTAAACGGAAGACTATCTAGCGTGGAAATACCGTGACCCATGAGATCCGGCCTCCACACTCATAAAAGCACGATGAAGACGCAACAAGGAAAGAGGGGAAACACGATCAGAGTAAGTCTTGTCAGTGAAAAGTGATTGGGCAGAGGGGACAAGGAAGAGTACCATGAAGCAGAGGATTCCAGACAAGGAGGCGACAGTGAAACAACTCGCCCATACCTCATGGATTTGGCAAATCGGGCTGAAATCATGAAAGGGGATGAAGAAGGGAATAAATCGGAGGCGACTCCACAACCTCACCCCATACTTACGCAGCGATCATTTGAGGATCCTCCAAAGAAGCAACATGGCACAAACAGCGGGGGAAGATATCCAGAGATGGCATCAAGCTCGAGCAGCAAGCCAAGCACTGAGGAACGACTTAAAGCGATGGACATGGCACTGGAAAATCTAAAGCAGTTGCTACAGTTTCAGCTGGACTTCCTTGGAAATCTGGATTTTGAAGCAGGCCGACGACTTGAGTAGCTGGAAGCGGACATCTCCACCACCAAAATTGGTTTCACTGAAGAGCTGGGCAAGCTACACAAGGAACTCAAGAATCCCAAGGAGAATTTCGAGGAAAGAATCAATCAGCTGGAGATAAAAATGTCTCAGCTCAACAATGAATGGAAGTAAGACCCAAAAAACTAAACCAGTCACTTGGAAGGAAAATGAGACCAACTCTGTTTAAGCAAGTTTGGCATTTTGTATAGAAGCCAACGCTGTAAATAATGTTGTAATAGTTTAGGCTAGAATAGCTCCTCTAGTCAAGGGTTCTAGCATAATGGGTTTGGGAATAGGAGGTTACTCCAGGAAGGAAAATGCTCAGTGAAGCGTAGCCCATTTTGTAATCGCACCAGTGGCAAGTCCACATTTTTATAATCAATACCACTATCCGTTTTCGTAAAAAAAAAAAAAAAATCATCTTCTTGCAAATGCGAGTAGCCATCTCATCTCTTCTGAGAGATACGCTGCCACCATTCTAGTGAGTCTCTCACTCTGTATTTATATAGTTTTGTACATTTCGCTGATTAATAGAAATTGTTTATTACTGTATATCTGTGTTTATGGTTTTATCTTTGATATACCTCTATTATATTATTGGCTCTCTTGCAATATCTCTGTATATTTCCATGTTATATCTCCGCTCTCATTTCGTGCCGAAAATAATCCGGATCTATGGTTTCAGAGTAGGCTGGTCTTGATCATGTTTCAGTGCATGTACCCAACGATGTCCAAGTATAGCAAGTTGGGTCTCGAGCTTGTCTCTCTTGAGGACAATCGCTCTCGCACGCCCGAGAAACCCTCCATGGTGGAAGAAAATAAACATGACGGAGCAGAAGATTCTATCAATCTTTTGCTTGAGCAACTTCTCACGTGACATAGGGATGAAATTATGGAGAATTTTTCCCACATCCTTTAATGCTTGCCAATAGAAGCAAACACATCTTCATCAAGCGACTAGTTTGGAAGCACCTCTCCTTTCAAGGTACACGTTAATTTTGATATTCCTGTATTTGAAGGTCAGATAGATGCGGATTCCCAAGTCAAATGGTTAAATTTGCTAGAAGGTTATTTCTCTGTTCACAATTTTTATGACAGGGAAAAGATCACCTTCGCACTCCTTAAGGTTCTCCCCCATGTCAAACATTGTTGGGAAACTTACTAGGAGCAAAGTTCCACAGAGGAGTCTGGAATATATGGGGCTGAGCCCACTTGGGATTTTTTTGTGGATGCGGTCAAGGAACAATACTACCCTGTTGGAAACTATGAAGACCAGTACATGAGATGGACCACGTTGCGTCAAGAGAGGGGCTAAGCAGTGCCAGAGTTCACCAATGCCTTCCATACCTTGTGCACCAATATGGGTATCAAAGTCTCCTAGCGACATTTGGTTCTAAAATACTGTGGGGCTCTACACAGATACATCCAAACTGAAATGGATTTTCTGGTCATCTCATCACTCGGTGCTGCTTATAGATATGCTCTTAAAATCGAGCAGAAATTTAAGCACCATAACAATAAATGGATCAACAAGCCACATTTTTCCACTGCTTTGACTCTACACGAAATCCCTAATTAGTACCGAAAACCAATTTAGAAATCCAATAAGAATTTATAGATTATCAGAACAAATGATTAACCTTATAAGCATACCAATAATCAATTCTTATTAGTCCTCTTTGTTACCACCTTCAGTAAGAACTTGCTATCAATACGAATTCTTTAGCCTTCAAGTATTTTAGAAATGGATGAAGTAACAATGCAATCTCATTCTAGAGCAAGAGCAAACCTTATCAGAGTTTTTATCTCTATCTCTTCTCCCTTTTTTGCTTGTCCCTTGAATTCTTCTTTTGTCTCTCAAAAATTAGTTTGAGTAGTTCCAACTACCCTTTAGTTAAGTTGTTAACTAATTTTAGTTAAATAGGGATAACTCATAATTAAATATTAATAAATAGTGATAAGGGTAAAATAAATATTAACTAATAAGTGGGGACCACCTAAGAACTCTTGGTTTAACTTTTCAACATATCCCCTTGTTCCTCCATAAAATAATTATGTATCACCAATATATCAATCAAAATACATATCCCAATCAACTTGCATGAAATATTCAAAACACACTTCTGACTCCCAAAAGATATGCATTTATATCTCAAAATAAATATGCCAAATGTTGCCAGACTAAGGTTGCTGCAATTATATATAAAAAATAAAAATATCATCAAGCTACCCTGATAATATTGGTATGAAATATCCAAAAATGAATGATAGATCTATATAAACATATTGCTATCCAAAAATAACAAGTTCTGTCCCAAAATAAAGTATGTCAAACAACATTTTAAAATTAGAAGTCATATTTCTTATGTGAGGCAATTTTCCTCTGCTCACTTCCCCATGCTTTTGTTACCTTTTTCCGTTGATACCTATGGATGCATATCTCCAAAATGGATGTGCCTATCTTCATACTTGGGGTGCTGGGAGTGAGAGGTAACTGAGTGTGACGAAGTTATTGATTGGTGAGATTCAACAGAATGGGCAGGCGATTTGCATTTGCTAGGATTTGGTTCTTGGGTTTGAGATTTCAACCTTTTAAATGCTTGCGTTGAATGAGCATGGGAGTACTTTATGCACTATGTAGGGAAAACCTCTTAGTTGGAGAAGGAGGTAATGGAAAAGATGGTTGAATAAACAACATGCTTATCCACACATCAAACATATATTTTTCCAAATTATTACTGCAAATATCAACATGCATCTGATGGGTTTAAGCTAGGGTTTCATACTTCCCTTAAACACTTGTTTTCCTTTGAAAAAGATGAGTTACGATACCAAAAACAACCATGGCCAAGAGTCAGACAATTCTGCTTCTCCAGAGCTCAAACTCAAATAAAAAAATGAAAAATGCCAAAACATTTGAAGGTGACCATCCAATGAAATGTCTGTGTCCCATGCATTGAATGCACGGGACCTCATGTTCCCCAAAATTACTATCACTTTAATTCCTAATCCGATTTATATTTCCACTATATCAACCATCCAACCATATGTTGAATAACCATGCCAAGTATGCCAATTATCACGCGCCCATAAGCATGTCAGTACACCATAATTCAATGCCAATTCAAACGACGACAAAACTTGATCAACCATTGTCCCACATTGATTGCTAATAAACCATGCTTAGGTATATCCAAATTAATGTAAACAAAAGAAACAAGGTAGAAAATGTGGTGCCATTACTATTGATTTATATCATATGTGTTATGTTTAATACCATATGCAGTTTAACTTCAACATGCCACCCTTATTCCATACAAATAAATTGCTATTATATGAATGTGATACATGGATAGCATCAAAATTTTAATCATATTATGAACTATATACCATGCATAGCATTTGCACAACAAACCTCTTTTTCTTTTTAAAATGTGCCCTATAACCAACTAGAGACTATACTTATGATATATATGTTGTTGAGACATAATAAATGTAAGTTAAAGAAGCTTGAGTTACTCCATAACCCTTTGTGACATCCTCATAATATTTATCAACAAAATGCAAGAATGGAAATTTCTTTGAAATTTGTGAGCATAACCATCTTTCTTTTGCAACAAACTCATAATAAAACCATAGAAGTAACCAATACCATTGCAAACTGTAGGTGAGATTGATATATGAACTTCTAGCGAAACATAATGATGATAAATGCTAATCGAATCACATTAACATACCGGTGACACTCAATCCAAGGGGATATTTGAAATTAAATCACCTCATTTTCTTCCTAGGGGGCCCCACCTATAGTTAGATATTTATATATTATAGATAAATAGATAAAATTTTAAATTGTTCTCTGCAACCATTTGCAGGCTGGTGGCTAATTGGTGAATCTATGAGTCAACAACACCCACCTCTAGGGTTTGTACATATTCATCGAAAAATAATTCATATTCAATGCCAAAAGAAATGACATCATCCATCATGGATGGGAACTCCTTGCAGGGTATCGACACCCCCCCAGGATCCTATCGGGGTGGAGGTCGGTGATGGTAAGGAGGGTGAGGAAAATTCTAGTTCTCCTTCCTTTGCAAACATACTAAAAAAGGATTCATGCCATTCTCTTCCATTAACTAGAGGGAGGAAGTCACATAAAGAGCACCAAGTGAAAGAAGCAAAACCAAGTAACAACCAACAATCCATGATTGATTTTCTTCTCTGTTTGGGGAACTCTCCTTATTGTAGTTTATTATGTGTTATTTCTGCGTTATCGTTCGTAATCGATTTGTAAGAATCTACTCTTGCAAATAAGAAGTGGTAAATTCTTGGAATCCTCTACTGGGAAGCACTATATTTTATGTAGGTGTTACCTCTGAAATATGCTTTGTTTTGAGAAAAGCCAAAAATTTAGGGATTGTACTAGCCGCTAGCTTCAACACAACACTTATTTATTTTATATAATACAATTTTAGTTTCTTAAAAAAAAACCATCCCTTTGCACCATAAAATCATAAATATGAACCATACAAAATTGAAGAGTGACATTGGAACCAGATACAAAGTAATCATTAGAGATTGTACCAACATTATCAAGGTTGTCATAGTAACCTATCCTATCATAATAAACCATAACA